>JAUTDX010001118.1:0-95458 GCA_030844895.1 Ambrosia x helenae | reverse complement strand
TCTTAGGAAAACATCTCAAACACAATTTCATGTTTATACTTTGAAGAACATACTACAGAATATACAAAAAACTAATAACAAAATGAAAATGATTCTTTTACTAATACATTCAAATCAACTTTGAATATAACATGTCTTTATACACGCATAAGTCTTTAACACCTATTCCTTCCTTTCGCTGTAAAGAATGTCAAAAACACAAACCTTGAAGAGAAAAAAATATTTATAGTTATGCTTCAAATACAATGTTTGAAAAAAAATTTAAGAAATAAGAATTTCACCAAACATACATGTTGATAAACACAACCGCGGGAACCACAAAAGCGGAAGTAGACGCAAACGAATTTCTCAAAAGATAAGCGTAGTAGCGTAAAAGCATTATTGCAATCTGGAACGACTCTAGAGTGCCTAAAGCTACGCCTCTATCTGTTAACGCTCAAATATTGACAAAAACACTAAATCAAGCATCACTCAAATTAATCAAACACAAATACTAAACAGAAAAAGGTTAACACGCATTAAACACTCAAATACATGCCTTGAAAAGGTAAAGACATACCCATCTTCAGTTTGACGCTGCCGATCTACATCCGCTGGTAATCGTATAACGAATATTTCCTTTGATTGTAAGAATCTACCAAAGTGGAACCTTTTTCAACGTAAATAATCTGGTTGGTGATTAAAGAGACAAAAGATTCAGGCTCACTGAAAAAATAAAACGGATAAATTTTATTGTTATTGATATGATCGCTTAGAATTAGTTTACCTGATAGTGGATTCATTCAACATGAGCTTGGATGTGAGAGAAGCAGTTGTTTGGGTTTACAAATTATGGGAGAGATTTAATAATTGTCTGAGAGAAAAGGAGGACATGATGCCTTTATATATCTGTGTAACGGGGTGTCGAGTTTGAAATTTGAATTTCAGTTTGGAGCTCAAATTTAAAACCACCACTCGTTGAAAAGTCTGTTGATGAAAGTGGGATTGTTACGGCTTGCTCAGGCAAGTGGGTACGAAACAGCTGTTTTTAAACTCAGCAGCGTTGCTTTAACGTGACCCACGTATTATTTGTGAATATTTTAAGGGGGTTTGTGACGTCAGGTTTTGCATCACGCAGGCATTGGTGGCCTGTCTAAGGTGTTGACACGTCAGCTTTTCTGACGTCACTCACGACTCTCCTATTATTGAAAGTACAGATATATAATTATAGATGCCAAAAATAATCTTTAAAATATTAATAGATTTTATTTAAATATTTTTAATTTTATTAGATTTTTTATTTTAATAATAAAAAAGAAAAAAATTAAGCACTCTCACCTCAACATGCCACGTGACATATTCAGAGAGGGTTGAGGCTTTCATTGAATGTCACGTCATCTTAAGTCAATTTTTTTATTAATATTAATAGTTATAGATTATAGATGAATTATTTTAGACATATGTAATTGCTTTAGAAACATTATTTTATAGTTGATATAAACAAAATTAACATATATATATATATAGAGAGAGTAAAGATCAAATACAATGTGTTTTTTTGGTAAGATCTGTAAGAATCAAAAGGGGTAAAAAAAAATTTTTTTTTTTTTTAGAATTTTTTTTCCTATGTGCTTAAACAAACTTTCTAGATGAATAATACAAAAAAAAATTAAAAAAAAATTTTAGTGTGATTACGTCATTAAAATAAATACATTAGTTTTATACTAGAGTAATTATGTAATTACTCTACACGTAATTACTCTACACCAAAAAAAAATTATTTTCTTTTTTTAGTTTTCAATACTATAATACATGTTTAACAATATGGGGAAAAAATTTTGAAAAGAAAAATAAAAAAAAAATACCTCCTTTGATTCTCACAGTTCTTACCAAAAAACAATTTGTACAAGATCTTTACTCTATATATATATACAACTTTGATTAGTGTAAACTTTTTTTTAGTATAAAGCATGTTTAAAAAAAACACGGTCACATGATATCCATCCGTTGTTGCCCTAGTAAGGAGCTCGAACGCCTATCCCCATCCCACCCCACCACATCTGTCTTATGCAATCTGCCTAAGAGTGTTAGTCCCCACAAATGCCTCTCGTCCATACTAGCCACCGTATCCATCCACATTAACCACAAACAACTCCAAAAAACGTTTGTTGGTAATACTTAACATAGACATTCAATACACATAAGAGTTCTTGAATAAACGCCCCATAGCGCCCTGCGGGCGGTGTGCAGGGGCGCTATGGGGTCTTAAAACGCCTCAAAACGCTCCACTACACTCGACCTAAGACCTAAAAAGCACACACATGCACCACAAACCACTCAACCACTAACCCATTTTGTTAATTATTATTGAATCATATGTATTTATACATAAATAATTGTTGAAAAAAAAAAGAAACAAACGGTTTCGAACCCAAGACCGCAAAGCACACACATGCACCACAAACCACTACCTCATTTTGTTAATTCTTATTGAATTATATGTGTGTGTGTGTGTGTGTGTATATATATATATATAAATAGATGTTGTAAAAAAAGACTCAAATGGGTTTCGAACCCAAAACCTCAAAGTCCAAACATGCACCACAAACCACTCCACCAAAACACCATCTTGTTAATCCTAATTGATATATATATATATATATATATATATATATATATACATACATATAAATGTTGTAAAAAAAGGAAAAAGACAAAATTCATTAATGATGTTACTATTCATTTTATGTTATTTATAATAACTAGGTGTATAAAATCACGTGCGTTGCGCGTTTTACAATCGAGATTTAGATGAGGTGTTAATTGATCAATGAATTATACAATCGCGATTCCATTTTGGTTCTAAACGTTAAAAAAATAAAGAAATCTACACATAAGGTAACAAATGAAATTTGTAACGAAATTACATAAGATTATGTTATTTATATTAATAGTATATAATATAATAAATTTTTTTAATACAATAATATGAATAAAATAATAGTATATAATATATTAATTAATAGTGTATAATATAATAAAGTTTTTGAATAAAATAATAGTAGATAATATATTAATTAGGGATGAGCATACAAGGCCGAATACCGATCCCGTCCCGTCCCGATCCCGATACCGTATCAAACCGATACCGAACCGAGTGGTTTCGGGATCGGTTTCGGTACCTATATTTATGGATTTTCAGTTTCGGTATTATCGTATGGTATCGGTATTTTAAGGTAAAATACCGATACCATACTGGTACCAAACCGATACCGTACCGTTCGGTATCAGTATTGTCGGGATCGGTATAAAAAGTTTTTGAATAAAATAATATCGTATAATATATTAATTAGAGATGAGCATACAAGGCCGAATACCGATCCCGTCCCGTCCCGATCCCGATACCGTACCGAACCGATACCGAACCGAGTGGTTTCAGGATCGTTATCGGTATCGGTACCCATATTTATGGAATTTCGGTTTTGGTATTATCGGTATCGGTATTGTCGGGATCGGTATAATATATTAATAGTATATAATATAATATATTAATAGTATATAATATAATAAAATTTTTAAATAAAATAATAATATAAATAAAATATATTAGTTTTACTATTCATTTGAATCACTATTCAAATGAGTTGTAAAACTAATATATAGTAATGCATATACCTATTTAAGGTAAACTAAAAACATTAATAAAACCTAACAACAATGAACTCGTTTGTGTGAGCACGGAGAGAAATAGATCTTTTAGAGATAACACATATGACCTAAAAAGACTTGAGGAGACACTTCAATATAAATTATGAAAAGAGTAAGTTACATCGTTAGTCCTTGTGGTTTTCATGAAGTTTCAACGTCAGGTACTAAGAGTTTCAAGTAATAGGTTGAGGTACTAACTTTCTAATTTGTTACAATCTCAGGTATTATCCACTAACACCGTTAAAAACTAACGGTCATAAGCCTCATGTGCCCCAACGCGAGGGTATATTCATTTATTCACATATTAAAAATTATAACCTTTAAATAAAACCCCAAGCCCCCCCCCCCCCAAGGTCAGTTGGTTTCATAAACGAAGACAAAGGTTGAGATGATAATGATGCTAGCAATGATGGTGAGTTTAAAGATGATAGTGGATGTCGTTGGTTGATGTGACGAAATCAAGCACTAGCTGTGGTGTTATTATGAGCTTAACAACGTACTTGTCTTGAGGAAACATAGCCAGATGATGGTCGTCGTTAGTGGATTTTCGAGAATGACATAGACGAAGGTGAACGTGGTTTTGGTTGGAGTGCAGATAATGACGGTGGTACGCTGATGGGGCTGTGGTAAGGAATGGTGGTGAGTGATAGTGATTGACGGGGATGAAAATGGTCATCTCAATTGTTGATGGTGGTTTATGGAGAAGATAGTGACAATGGTAATGGTGGTGAAGAAACACAGAATCGGCGACAAGTTTACAAACCAGAATTATAAAATGAAAATTTCAAAAAAAACAAATTATGTCGTCTTTTAAGTTGATTTGACTAGATCATGTTTATTTAAACAGATTTTTAATTATAGTTTAAAACGATTAATTTTACCATAATTAGTTAGTTAGTTAGTTATAAATTGTAAAATTAATTTGTTTTGTTTTGTTTTTGTTGTGTTTTTTTAACACATACTTTCATTAAAAACACACGCAACTTCAAGGCGAGGATCGCAAAAAAAACTATGTCATATACAAAGGGTACTCACACAAATCTTTTTAAAGAAAGAACCTATTGAAAAACCGATGTTTATACTAATTTGTTAAATAGCTAGTATTTAATTAGTAATATTATTATGCAAAAGTGTGATCAAACAAAATGAATAAAAGAAAGTATAAGGAAAAAAAAAAAACAGTTTCATTTGGACGGGGTATTGTGCAAATGATGGAGCATAATCTTCATCTTCCACAACTTTTTTCCTAAAATGTGCACTCGTCGAAATCAAAACAAAATGACTCCAATTTGTTACATAAATATTATCACCATCGCACGTTTCCTTCCTTATATATCGGTCCCCCTACTAATACTACTAATGGCGAATTGGGGACCTAAGACCACGTTTTTGGTTACCTTAGTTAAGGCAAAAAAAATAAAGTGACTAGGGTGTAAAGAGACGTCAGACGAGTCACATTGAGTTGTCATTATAAATTTACTAGTAATAGTTTAAAGTTGCTACAATTATTTTTTGCATTGAGAAAAACTTTATAATCTCATCATGGCTAATACCAAATTAAAGATCTTTACGAGATTTGGAAATAAACAGTTGGTCACTAATTATAAATATAATAACATACCTTAGCATTTGAATAGTAACTATAATATTATTATATTTATATATATTATTAAATTCATATATATTATTTTATTTAATATTCATATATATTATTATATTTATATATATTATTATATTCATATATATTATTTTATTCAAAAATTTTATTATATACTATTAATATAAATAACATAATATTATGTAATTTCGTTACAAATTTCTTGTGTTACCTTATATTATATTATTTTGAAGAGTAGTGTTTTAGCGGTAAATCTTGTGTTGCAAAGCGACCACTGCCCATGTTCGAATCCCATAGCAACACACGGGTTTCTCCTTTCAAACCCAAGCGGTTATTTTTTCGCTGATGCGTGGGAATCGAATCTGAGACCAAACCCGAGCAGGAACCCTCCAAGGAGTTAAACCTTCCCACCTCAAACCAATTGGGCTGGAGATCATTGGCTTATATTATATTATATACTATTAATATAAATAACATAATATTATGTCATTTCGTTACAAATTTCATATGTTACCTTATGTGTAGATTTCTTTATTTTTTTAACGTTTACAACCAAAATGGAATCTCGATTGTATAATTCATTGATTGATCAACACCTTATCTAAATCTCAATTGTAAAATGCGCAACGCGCGTCGATATATACCCCTAGTTCATCGCTATTTTGGGAATTCAGTTGCTTCGAGGTTGAGTGTGTATTACAACAAAACTCTGCTTACTCATTGTTGTATTTGATGTAAGTATTTAAAAAATTGATTGATCACTATCACAAACATGTCCGAAATTTATATGTAATTTAAAAAATCTATTCTCTTCATCTAAAAGAACCGATTTTTTTTATCATCAATAAAACCAAAATATAACGATATGATCATATAATTGTTAAAAAAAATATAATTATATATACTATTAAATTACAAACAACTTATGCAATTTGGTGTTGTACCATGTGCATCAAAGGTGTTATATGCTTTATACTCTTGTACCATATGCATGATGGGTTGTACATATTTATATATTACCTATATACTTAAAGTTTAAAGTCGGCGCAGACAAAATAGAGTCAAATTACATTTTTGTCCTACCAAATGAAACGAAGCCCACACGAAATTACGCTTTTGCCTTCACGTGGCCTTCCTCCTTTCACCTTTCCTTTGTTTTACTTCTTTCCTTTTGCTTTCTAAAACATTATCAGCTTTCATTCTCGACCTCTGCCGAAGTCATAAATCTGCATCTGCGATTTTTGTGCGCCGTTTCATAGACTACGTAGAAGGATTCGGTGACCGTCGAAGCGGTGGTGGACGTCGCGGGGTTGTGACCGTCAGCTGAGTTTCTTTGACGTGTCTATTGTGCATCGCACAACGGTTACGTGACGCTTTGACTAATCCGCTCTATATATCTTTGTGATGTACCCGTGCCGCAACGCGCGCGGGCTAATTACTAGTTGTTAAAAAAATAAAGTACACTTACATAAAATACAAAGATATATAAGACAACACGGTGTGGTTATCGTGAAGGTTTCGTGGAGTGACATGGCACTCGTGGCCATGATTTGCACACCACCCATGATTAGAGGTGTACAAAATACCCGAACCCGAAAAAATACCCAAACCTGGGTATTTTAAAACCCGGTTATTTAATACCCGAAACCCGACCCTACCCGTAGGGTATTTTAAAACCCGGTTATTAAAACCCGAACCCGACCCTACCCGGTTATTTAATACCTGAACCCGACCCTACCCGTAGGATATTTTCGCAAACTAATGTATTTAAATTAAAATTTTACTACAAAAAACACAAATATATGTAAAACATTCATGTTTTATTTATAAAATCTCATACCAATTTCTATTTTAAGTTATAAGTGTATCATAAAATACTTAACCAATTTAATTTATAACATAAAACATATTGTAAAAAAACAATATATAGTATAACCAACCCGCCCGAGTTGACCCGAACCCGATCCTTTTAGCTAAACGGGTTCGCGGGTTTGACCCGAACCCATTTAGACTAAACCTAAACCTACTAATTTCGTGTTAGGTTCGGGTCGTGTCGGAAATTCACACGCTTACTTGAAAAATAGGTATCTAGTACCCGAAAATGGGTATACCCGAAACCGGGTATTGAAAACCCGAACCTGAACCTGGTATATAGGACGAAAATACCCTACCCGAACCCGACCCGATTATTTCGTAATACCCGGTTATACCCTACCCGGTCATACCCGAACCGGGTACATAACCGAACCCGGGTATTCAAAAAACCCGGTTTTGTACACCTCTACCCATGATGATCACGATCGTGAAGCTACTTGAGAATACCACGAAGGCCACAAGTGAGTATTAAGCAACTAAAGTTCATGATGGTGGAAGAGAGGATGGTGGACCACACCATTGAATACGGGAGGAGAAAGATGGTGATGAAACGAAAGGTGATAATGTAATATTTAAAAAACCAAATGAAAGTAATTGTTTGAATAACATTCAGTGATCATAAAAAGTCAATGATCGCTGCAAAACTCCTGAAAAGTCAAAATAGCATAATAGCAAAATAGTCAAAATTTGTTTAAATCTTTTGACTTTCTTCTAGATGAAGAAGAAAATACATTGGACGGGAGATTTTTTAAAGTTTTTTATTAAATGGTGGACCTCTACATATATTTCATATTTTAATTTCAAATTATATTTTGTTTTAATGAATTTCATATTTGTTTTAATGAAGTAATATAGGATTCACCACTAAAAAAATTATATTTAAATTTCAAAGTGTGTATATATAAATAAGTAGAGTTAAGTTCACGTATAAATAGGGTTATTGCACGAAACGTACGAAATGAAGAAAGAACACGTGGTAGCATTTCTGTAAATGTTGGAAACTTTATATAATTAGAGTAATTATATAATTACTCTAGTTATATAACTAGCGTAATTACTCTAATGTTACTCTAATGTAATTATGTAACTAGAGTAATTATAAAATTACTCTAAAATAATTATATAGCGTAGTTATATAACTAAAGTAATTATATAATTACTCTAGAGTAATTACTCTAGCGTAATTATATACTCTAGCGTAATTTATAACAAAAGTGGTTGTCATTATTTACGAAAATGTCACCGCCACTTTTTTTTGTTCCTTTCATTTCGTACGCTTCACAGGTTTATTTTATTTGTATTTGATCTTTTGTCTAAGTAAGTTTATATACATATTTGAAAATAAAATGTACCAATAAATAAAAATAATTAATTCCCCTACTTCTATTACTACTAATCTTCTTCATCTTGTCATTTCTTGCTCCTGTGGTGGTACTAATCGAAATATTGCCACTGCTTGTCTTTCCCTCCTCTTGTTTTCATGCCATCCTAATTTACACAATATAATTAATAATATAATTAAAAAATAGCATTAGGCCCAAATGCCCAATAAAGCTGGCCCAAATCCAGCTAACCTCAATTACTTTGGGCTTTTGGGGTTTGGTCTTTTTGGACTCTTATCCAAAGTTTGCAATTTAACTAAAAGAAAATTATACTTTCATTTGACACAATAACTAATGACACTATGACAGTAAAACTGAGTTTTTTCCCATAGTAGTGTTTAAGGGTAAAGTATTTACCATTTTAGTGTTCCTTCAAAACTATTTACCAAATTAGTGTTTTCATTTACTTTTTGGTACTTTTTTATTGACTCATACATTTAAAAAAAATAGAAAAAAGGGATATACATCCTGCGCTTCTTTTTGCTTCTTATTTTGTTTTTATATACACTTTTTTATTATTTTATTCAATTAATTCTATGTTTGTATTTTATTTTATTTTTCAATCGACCCAAATCTAGTGTTTATATCTTTATTTTATTAATCACCAACTCATTATAAATCTTTTTTTTTCAATCAACTCATGTTAAATAGAGACTTTATGATTCATGTTAAATAAATTTTAACAGTGAAGTAACAAAGATAACAAAGCCAATCAAATATTAACACGTCAAATATAAATGAAAATAAAAATGTCAAATAAAGTCGACTCACTACTGATCTCAATATCAAAAAAAAACAAAATAAAAGAAAGCATGTTAAAAAATTGATCCGCTCAGTGGTCATTATTCATTCTTCTAGGCTTAGATGAACATGTTGCTCGATTATGGCCAGATTGCCTACAAATTCAACAACGCAAACTCTTTTTCGTCTCTTTAATATCCATTCCATTTCGTAGCCTTGTTGAGCGAGGACACCCCCCTTTTATCTCGTTTCACCACTTCCTCGTGAAGCATATTGGCCACAACTACCATATATTACAAAATTACTTTCCAATACAGATCTGAAACGAGATACAAGGGGGCGTCCTCGCTCAACAAGACTAAGAAATGGAATGGATATTAAAGAGACGAAAAAGACTTTGCGTTGTTGAATTTGCAGGCAATCTGGCCATAATCGAGCAACATGTTCATCTAAGCCTAGAAGAATGAATAATGACCACTGAGCGGATCGATTTTTTTACATGTTTTTCTTTTATTTCGTTTGATATTGAGATCAGTAGTGAGTCGACTTTATTTAACATTTTTATTTTCATTTATATTTGACGTGTTAATGTTTGATTGGCTTTATTATCTTTGTTATTTCACTGTTAAAATTAATTTAACATGAATCATAAAGTCTCTATTTAACATGAGTTGATTGAAAAAAAAAAAAAGATTTATAATGAGTTGGTGATTAATAAAATAAAGATATAACGCTAGATTTTGGTCGATTGAAAAATAAAATAAAATACAAATATAGAATTAATTGAATAAAAATATAAAAAAAGTGTATAATAATATAATTAAGAAGCAAACTAAAGCGTGGGATGTATATCCTTTTTTTCTATTTTTTTAAATGGATAAGCCAATAAAAAAGTAACAAAAAGTAAATAAAAACACTAATTTGGTAAATAGTTTTTAAAGGAACACTAAAATGGTAAATAA
Source organism: Ambrosia x helenae (assembly GCA_030844895.1). NCBI lineage: Eukaryota > Viridiplantae > Streptophyta > Magnoliopsida > Asterales > Asteraceae > Ambrosia > Ambrosia x helenae. The sequence goes on along the minus strand of JAUTDX010001118.1, from coordinate 85,193 downwards.
TTTTTCCTTAAACACTATAATGGGAAAATAGATTAACATGTGGAAGAAATGAGAGTACCGATGGAGACATTGAACCCTTGATGATCAAGCTCGCGATATTGTTGACATAAGGCACACCATCCACAAAACGCATTGATCGCGCAATCCTCCATTAAGCTTCCTTTTAACTTGTATTTTCTTCTCATTTTGAGCCGATATAGACACGTGTATGGGAATGTTAGCCACAACAAAAATATGAAAACAAAGCTCGCGGCTCCTAAACATGCACACAATGCCGCCGGTTCATACCACGCTGCGCGCATCCATTTCCAAGTTAAACATTAGTAAATGTGCATAATTTCAAATCATATCCGGATACAAAAGTTGTTGCAAAAAAGGACCAAAATCGAAATTGCAAGCATAATGCTATTGTTCTCTTCTAGCCAAACCCAGTCATATATTGTACTAGATCTTGGGGTGTCCAGCGGTTTGATTTTTTTGGGTCAAAACTGAACCGGGCCGAATTTAAGTAGTTCAAATCCGAGCCGAAGGTCTAATTTGAGTCCGTTTTGATTTTTGGGTTCGATAGAATAAAGAAATACCTTTTTAAAATTCGTTTTTAACTAGGGGTGTAAACAAGCTGAGCCGAGCTAAGCCCGAGCCTGACTAGGGTCGAGCTCGGCTCTTCATGCTTTTATGAGGCTCGAGCTCGGCTCTGTTTGAGCCTACTATTTTGAGCTCGAGCTTGGATTAAAAGTAATACCCAAGAGCTCGAGCTCGGCTCGACTCAATAATTTGGGAACAATTTAAAATTAGCTAAAAGATCGGCTCGAGATAATTTGTGAACAATTTAAAACGAGCTAAAAGCTCTGCTTGAGCTCGATTCCATTGCTTAAATGAGCCAAAGCTCAGCTCGAGCTTGGCTCACCATTGTTATTAGTTAAAATAAAATATGTTTAAATTGACATAATTGCATACATAGAAAAAATAATAGGAAGTTTGTTTGGGGGCTTGTTTAGGCTCGCGAGCCTATACGAGCTTTGTATGGAAAGCTTGAGCTTGGGCTTGATAACTAAACAAGTCGTATTTCAAGCTCGGGCTCATTAAGGCTCGGCTTGTTCGAACTTTATACCGACCCGATCCCGAGTAGCTCTCAAGCCGCCGCACATCGTTTACACCCCTTGTTTGAACCATATTCTGATTCTTAAAAGCAAAAAACCAAAATCTCAATCACAATCAACATCATTCTCAATCAAGAAATAATTATTAAATTAGTTAAATCACTAATTGGGGTTGGTACCCCATTGGCAAAGACAAATCCTTCAGAATATATAGGTTTGGAGATATTGCGTTCAAGTCAGATGAGTGCATTAATTAAAGAAAATCGACGTTCTAAAAAAATCAACTTACGCGTATGTCCCTCCGTCAAGATCTCAGCAATCTCCCCAAACGTAACACACGGACAAAGTGTCGTCACAAAACCTAAACATAAATAATAAATCAATAAAACAATTACATGCATTAATCCCACGTTAAGCCATGCAAAATTTCAAAACATGCATGAAATTAATAACGATTCATAATTAACGTACGTACAATTTTTCATGTTTGATGTACACTGAAAAAGCCCGGTAGACCAATCCCGTTCATGATCCGGATACAAATGATTAGGGCCCGGGGACGGTGCGGCCGTCCCCGGTGGAAGTTGGTAGAATTGAGGTGGTGCTCCCATAGGAAACATTGGAGGAGTATAGGGTTGGTAGTGGGGAGGTGGTGCCAATACCATTGGTGATTGTTGTTGTTGCCATTGTGGTGGTGGTGGTGGTGGTTGAGGATTCACCGCGGCTGGCGGTGGCGGTGACGGTGGCGGTTGTGGTGGTGGTTGGTCATGGTGGGGAGGGTTGGAAGAGGTGTTGGGCTGCATGTGGAACCCCACCAAGGTGCCAACAAGAAATGATGATGAACAAGAAGAAGAGATTGAAGAGGGGATTATTAGGGTTGTAATTGAAAAAGAAAATGTGTTTGTGAAGGATTTGAAGGAGGTTATGAAGGTGGTGATATTGGTGATGAATGGTGAATGGAAGTTGGATTTTGGAGGTAAAAGGATGAAAGTTAGTTTGATGGTGGAAATTGGGAGGTTTATTGTTTGTTAGAAATGGTATCAAATTTGTAATTCTTCTATATAACAATTTGAATAGGTTCTTAACTACAGTATATATTTTGACCCTATATAACAATTTGAATAGGTTCTTAACTACAGTATATATTTTGACCCTCATTTAAAACTTAATTTCAAAACTGCCGTTATTGTACTTTTCATTTAGGGTTGTATTTTTTTTTCTTGGTTTGTTTTTCTGTGTTCTATGTTTTTTTGTCTTCTAATGAAAAATAGTTTAGGCATTTGTTTCATGCAGATTGTATGTCGTCTTTGGCCCTTTACTTTTTTTTTTTAATCTCTAGGTTAAAGTATTTCTATTTTAAAATTTGAGTTTTCCCATGTGTTACATCAACACGCGGTATAAGTTTGTGTTTGTATTTACCTACATTTTACGTCATGTGGCGGTATAAATTCGTGGGTTTTACGATTTGTTCTGGTTTTGATTGTCATTTACTTACTACTTATCACGGTTTATGAACCTGCACCCGCAACGCGGGTGTTAAACACTAGTTGTTATATGTTTGTAGCTTTTGTACATGTCATAAAAATAGAAAATGAATTTTAAATTTTTGTTATTAGTTTTTAGTTTTTTGGTCCTTTGTTAAGAGCACTCACATTTTATCCACCAAATGTATGTGAGTGTGTCCACCAAATTATATGGGGTGAGTGTAAGTGGTTGTGAATAGAGAAGAGAGAAAATATTTGGTGGAAGCACTGTTCCACCGTAAATATGAAAAGCTACTGTTCACCCCTATATATATTTTAATATTTTTGTAGGTAGTGAATGAGGAGAGAGAAAATATAATGATAAAAGTATGAAAAAGTATTATTATTTTAATTAGGAGAGAGAAGATTTAGGGGTGAAGTAGTGATTTTTAGTGTAATTTGATTTATGAAATTTGGTGGAGGGGATGTGAATGCTCTAAGAGCATTCACATTTGCTTCTCTGTATTTTTGTGAGTGAAATCTTCATATTTTGATATGTGGTAGTAAGGTGGTGTTTGTTTTTCTCCCAGAAGCACTTCTAACCTCTTTTGTCTGCGCCGCGCAGACGCGGGCAGACGTTTGGGGGGGCAGACTGTTTGTTTTTCGGAAGACATTTCACTCCAAAAGCTCTTCCTGACCTCTTCTTGGTGCAGACTTGGACCAAAGTCTTCTAAGGTCTTCAAAGGTCTTCTCCTCTTCTCTTCTCCTCACCCACCACCACCACCACCACCGTCACCCACCCACCACCACCACCTAGCATCGTCCGCCACCACCGTCCATCACCACCACGGTCCACCACCACCCACCACCACCACCACCACTACCATCACCCACCACCACACACCACCATCATCACCCACCACCACCACAGTCCACCACCACCACCCCACCACCACCACCCACCACCACCACCCACCCACCACCACCTACCACCGTCCACCACCACTACCACCACCCACCACCACCACGATCCACCACCACCACCACCCACCACGGTCCAGCACCACCACCACCACCACCACCACCCACCACCTACCACCTACCACCCACCACCACTACCACCACCCACCATCGTCCACCACCACCCACCACACACCACCACCATCACCCACCACCACCACCCACCACGGTCCATCACCACCACCACCCACCACCACCACCACCATCCACCACCACCACCACCCACCACCGTCCACCACTACCACCACCCACCACCACCACCACCCACCACCACCACCACGGTCCACCACCACCACCGTCCACCACCACTACCACCACCCACCACCACCACCACGATCCACCACCACCACGGTCCACCACCACCACCCACCACGGTCCACCACCACCACCACCACCCACCACTACCACCACCACCCACCACCACCACGGTCCACCACCACCTACCACCTACCACCCACCACCCACCACCACTACCACCACCCACCACCGTCCACCACCACTACCACCACCCACCACCGTCCACCACCACTACCACCACCCACCACCACCATCACCCACCACCACCACAGTCCACCACCACCACCCACCACGGTCCACCACCACCACCACCCACCACGGTCCATCACCACCACCACCGTCCACCACCACCACCACCCACCACCACCCACCACCACCGTCCACCACCACCACCTACCACCGTCCACCCACCACCGTCCACCACCACCTACCACCGTCCACCGTCCACCCACCACCACCCACCACCCACCACCGTCCACCACCACCCACCACCACCATGGTCCACACCACCACGGTCCACCCACCACCACCACCGTCTACCACCAGATTGCTGTAAAAACTCAGTTTATTTAAATTTAAGTTTATTTCAGCAGCCTGCAGACGTTAACAAACAAACAGTCTTCTTTTTGCAAACTGCAGACCTTTGGTCCACCTCTTCTCCTGCAGATGTCTGCAGATGTGGTCCGCAGACTGCAGACATTTTCCTGCAGAAAAAACAAACAGCACCTAAGTGATTGTAAGTGGAGGATAGAGAAAAGTTACTGTTGATTTTTATATTTGATATGGAATTATTCACCCTCTATAATTTTTTTAATACTTTTTGAAAGTGTTTTGAGTGAATGAAAGATAAAAAGTAATGATAAAAGTATAAAAAAATATTATTTAATTGAAAAGAAGAAAGAAATAAGGTGATTTTTATTGTAATATGTGGTTGTGAATGGTTATGAGTGGATGAGGATAGAGAACCTGATGTGAATGCTCTTAAATCACCATACACGTTATCTGCGATGGTTAACAATGAGGACCAGACATAATTTTCGATACACAAAGACTGAACATGCGAGGAAACCATAAGGTCCATCCGTTAACTACTAACTCATAGTTGAATTTATTAACAACAATGTATTAAATTTATTTGTAATTGATGAAAAAAAAGTTTGTAGTAATATAGTTGCATGATGTAAATGTAATTTAGTACTAAAGTGCGTATACTCTAGAAGTATCAACTATCTAGAATGAGTGGTCAACTTTGAAGTCTAATTTCTTGCTGTGGAAGGTTATTCGAAGAAGGGTCCCTGTTAAGATGGAGTTGATTAAAAGAGGAGTCACTATCCAAGATGCTAACTGTTCATGATGCGATTTAGCTCACGAGGACGTGGACCATGTGTTTATTGGCTGCATTTGGGCGAGAGCTATCTGGTGGAATGTGTTAAGATGGACGAGAATCGACTGGAAAGATGACCTGAAGACTGTTCCGGATCTGATTACTTACTGCACCTCCTGCCCGGGGTCGAAGAGATGGAAGCGGATTATACATACTATCATTATTGCGACGGTTTGGAGATTATGGCTCGCTCGAAATGAAATGGTGTTCAACCAAGCTTTTATTCCAGTGAATCGTATTATGGAGCAAATCAAGGAGGACTCGTTTTTTTGGATTTCTAATAGGACCAATCTCCCGACCCTTCCTTGGAGAGGTGGTCCGACTTTGATGTTTCGAGTCTTATGTAATTCTTTCTCCTTTGGTGTTGTATTTGCCCCCAGCCTCTGGCTGGCTCTTTATATCTATATATAAAGCGATTGCCGTTCAAAAAAAATAACTATCTAGAATTCTAGATGTGAAATAAAATGTCACCCTCCTCAAAGTATCGTAAAAGTCGAGTTCACCAATAAAATTTCACATAGTCGAACCAAAAATCTATTTATCCTTATTAATCTATTAATTTGGTCGAAATCTTTATTAATCAAATGCAATTACATATAAAATTACAATCTGATTAATCCTTATTAATCATTAATCGGTGCTCCACCGCTCAACAAGAGCCTAATAATTTTTACAACCATGACCTTGTCACGAAGTGGAGGTCAAATTTTCATTGTAAACAAATGTGCAGATTGAAGTGTTGAGTTAGGTGGTGTGTGAGCCCGTAAAAAAAGAAAAAAGGTAGAAGCTCGTAGGTTTAAAAAAGTAAAATGTAGCAACATCGCAACAAATATTTTTAATCGTAAATATTTATTTATGATGATGGAAATGGTGGATGTATGAAATAACATGCTTATATGTGCATAACATGTGTCCTAGACGAACCATATAAATTGGTTTGATAAATAATTGTGACAAAAAAATCTTAGAACACCGGTTCGCTCACTGGCCAAGTTATTTAAGCCCATGTTATGATAGGGTCAGGGATCAGATGGTGGTCCAGATTAAAATTAACTAGTGTGTAAATTTCCGACACGATACATAAACACGGCTCGAATCAACACAGTTTAATCATCTCAAGTTGGTGGGATTCATACATATAAAAAGCAAGGTTGTAAAAGGCGCTCTAGGCGGCCCGCCTAGGCGGCGCCTAGGTGCTAGTCGGGACCCAATATCGGAAATCAGCCCTAGGCTGGGGATTAGGCGTTTTTGGATTAGGCGGTGATTAGGCGGCTTTAGGCGGACCTAGGCGGCGCCGGATTCGTGATTTCCGGCAACGAATTCCAGCGACGGCGCTGCTACTTCTGTCAGAATCCAGGGGAGGAAGAGAGAAGGAGCTGCGTATATTATTTGTTGTAGTGTTTTAGGGTTTAAATAACTTAAAATGTTTTAACATTTAACCCCTTTTCTTTTCACATTTTACAATAGCCTCTAAAACCTTATAAACTTTACTCGAAAAGTTTAAAACAGGTTTGTGTATTTAAACATTTAACCCCCTCAATCTTTAATAGTTTACATTTGACTCTTAAAGTTATAAATTTATACATAAAAAATATAATATCAACATTTTATATGTATTATAAATTATAAATAGCCATTTATAATATCAACGTCTAATTCCGCCTAAATTCGCCTAATCCCTAGGCTAGACCTCACCGCCTGCCTAGCGCCTTCTACAACCTTGATAAAAAGCAACTACAACCAACTAACTATTACTAGACGTCCCGAAGGTATGAACATAAATACATAGTAGTTACCTTTTACGTATATATCCAAATTCTTCATTATCAAAAAACCAATACACATCGTTATCCAAATGTCTCATTTATATGTAACGTACAGGAAGTTTTGATTTTGGGTGAGTTCATGTTTATAAATACACATGTTATTAGATTTGTATCATCTTAAAGCACGAGTGACATTTTTTTGTTAGTGTTCGACCCACCACCCTAGAAAACTACCAAGTTATTTACACATCGCTATAACCATCTGCACGTTACTAATTTACGCCATTTGCCATTCGCATTACTTGTTCATGCTCACCCACACCATGTGGTGGGATCATAATAATTGGGTTCAAGATATGTACGCTACAACACTATTCCAACGAAATGGATTTTCGACCCCCACTAAATATATATTACAAAAAATAAAATAATCAGAAAAAGGAGGGGGTTTACTTTGTTCATAATACTGGTAGATCTGATGGTTTTAATTTAATACTTGGCTGGTGGTGCAACCGATTCGCCAGATCTACGGGCTGCAGCAGCTGAAGAAACCGATGACTTGTTTGAGCCACGCACATTATATCTCTCGTACACTTGGTCACGGTTTTCTGACCACCATATCTCCGCCTGATGCTCCCCAAATCTTCTCCGGCTGCAATCACATGTATAAACAAACATCCATGAAATTCACTACAATTACAACAATTATTTAGTTCATGTAATGAAAATAAAATCTACCTGAAGCGGACCCGTTTAAGATCTCTAGTTCCATCACCAACAGCCGTCAGGGTTATGTACACACCAGGCTCATATTGTTCAATCCATTCAGCCTCGACATGATTAGTAGTAGTTGTAGTGGCGACCGAAGAGGCCGGGCTACTAGGTTTATCATTTACCTCGTTTTGTGGCGGTGTCGCATCGTTATTTTCAATATGATTACGGATTCCCGGTTGTAACCTTACTCCATTTGGATACTTGTCCCGCACAGGTTCTTCGGCTTCCGTGGTTCTTGTGAGTGTTTCAGTGGGTGCCAATGACCCGTTTGATATAGAACCAGTGTCTCCATTTAGATCAGCAGAATGAAGAACACCATTCTGCTCTAAGCCATTTGCTGACATCATGCTTTCAAAGTCGTACGATCCGGTTGGCAATCTCTCTGCCATGTCTTTCAACTGCAAAATTTATAAAACCATGAGAAACTAGAAAATGAACTTTTGATTTGAATTACTTATTTATGAAAGGATTCTTCAGGGCTTTATTTTCTCTCTAAAGGGCCAAATAGATAAAATATAAAACGACAACTCAGAAGAAAAAGGTCCATGTTCAACCAAAATGCTTCGGAGAACTTGATTTTAATCATATATTTTGGTATTGAATGTGCTTGCCCTTTCTCGTTAATCATCAACGATATATATAGAATACAAAACATCTCTATTCTAATATGTACCAGATAACAATTATCTATAACAAGAATATCTCCTAAAAATAAGTCTAGCATGTGCCACGATGGCAACTGATGGTGATCGAGTAGAGATCCGACGAGAGAGAGTTGGAGGTGAATGGTGTCGATTTTGACCGGTTACCAGCCCACCAACCCTTCCCCTTTAGTTATACGCCATCTAATATATGAAAATATGTTTCCAAGAGAAATTACCTGGGCCATCAGAGTTCTTATCACATCTTTTGCAGCTTTACACTTAGCAGATTCTTCAGCCGCCAACACCATAGCTTCCTGCGCTTTTTGTCTTGATTTTTGAAGCTCTGATTCTTTAATGTCACACTCATTTCTCAGGCTTTCAACCTTAACAGCATTAAAAAATAAACGCTGGTTTAAGACGGCTATTACTCAACAAAACACAAACTAAACACCATATTTTGAGTTTATAGCATACCTGCCTACGCAATTTAATAACTTCCTGACTCAAGTTTTCATTTGTTTTCTTGAAGCTATCAGCTACACCTTTCGAAAAAGAAAGCCCAGAAGTAGTAGGAACTGGTGTTGCAGAACGTGGAGGACTCGATTTTCTCGAAAATGGTGAGACCGACCTCGAACTAACACTAGAGTGAATATTAACCGGTTTGGGAATCATTTGGCGGAAATCACCCATCAACACAACATCTTTGAGCTGCATCAAAGATTGACTCTGGGTTGACCGACCAAGAAACGCATCACTTTTTTTCCCTTGTTTAGCCGCTTTATTATCTAAAAGCTTGATCAAATCTTGATTAGAAGGCACCCCTGATTTAGCTAACTTTAACTCGGTCTTATCTAGCCTATCTTTGTTCTCACCTGATAAACGAGGCTTTACATTTCGCCTGCTACTGACCCCGGTGGACGCAACTTCAGCTGTCTTACTTAACTTTGTAAAACATGAATCACAAACACGGTACGGTTTTCCAGGATTAGGAGCCAACGCTGCTCGTGGTGCTTTCTTTGAACTACAAGAATGGCAATGCACAAGCCCACAGTTATAACAATTGTGTCTTTTTCTAGTGAACCCAAAAGCTTGTCTGCAAGATGAACATTGAGATTGCTCAGCACCCGAAACCCATTTATGAACACAAATGGCAGCGGTGTAATTAGAACCACAAGATATACATTTAACGTGGCGATCTTTTAAAGATTCAACAATGGTTGGTGTTTTACGGTCTTCAACATCTCCATGGCCCAACCTTCCATTAGCTCCCTTCCCCCATGTATACACCTCGTTTTTTGATGTCAAAACTGCCACGTGATAGGCACCACAAGAAATCTCTTCAACGACTGAATTTACAAGCTTACCCTCTACTAAACAAGGTAGTTTCCCATCCCATTGGGGGCTTCCGAGTTGACCGTAAACGGTGCTTCCCATTGTATAAACATGCCCGGATGTGGTCAAAGCTACGGTCAAACTATGCCCACAGGCAACCTTATGAAAATTGTAATCTATAAGTGCCGGCACACATGTGGGTTGAAGTCTAGGCTCTTTGTCACCATGACCTAAACGGTTTTTGTCTCCATCACCCCATGTAAATAATTTTCTAGAAGAAGCATTTGAACTAGATTGTGTTACAATAACATCAACTACAGCAGCCGTATGCCATACTCCACAAGCAACAGAAATCGTCCTCAAGCCCGAAAGAGATTCAACCTCTTTTGGATATGATACGTTAGCCCTATCACCATGGCCCAATACACCAAAAGTCCCATCACCAAATGTAAAAAGCTGACCCGCTGATGTTATTAAAGCCGTATGCCACGGGCCACATGTTACCGAAGCGACTTGAAGACCATCTAGAGGGCCAGAAATTCGTTTAGGTATCCAGTGACTGACTTCTGTCCCATGCCCTAGAAGCCCGACATTATGTGTTCCATCACCCCATGTGTATATCTCACCCAACGATGTAACAGCACACGTGTGGAATTCACCACATGCGACAAGATTGATATCGGAAACAGATAAAGATTCAACTAAACGAGGCTGAGTAACGTCTTTTCTGACACCGTGACCCAACCGACCTCCAGATTCCTCACCCCATGTAAAAAGCTCACCTTGTTTAGTTACTATAGCAGCATGCCGGACCCCACATGCTATAAAATTGACATCTAAAACCAAATTTGATTCCAAAGGTCGGGAAGAAGGACATCAGTTCTTGTAGTTGAAAGACTCATGTTTCGGTCCGGGCCAAGCTTGACAACATTGTCAGATATTATCTCACCCCATATATAGACGTCACCTAAAGAATCGGTGTCATCGGGGCCGGACCCATGACTAGAAGTACTAGGTGCGCTAGAAACACTAACCCGAAAAGCATCTGAATTGGAACCTTTTAGTTGCATATTTGTTTGGTCTAAAGGTGCATATGATCTCCCAAAATTGGTTGGACCCCCTGGAGGATAACTCTTGGGAGAAGCAGTTGGATTTGAACTAACTGAAATGTCTGGGGAACTAAATCTTGAGGAACGCTAACCGAACTCTCACTTGCACTGTTTGATGTTAAATCTTTATCATCCTGTTGTTAATTAACAGGACATGAAATAATATTAATACAAATGACAATCATAAGAATCAACTGAATTTCTCATCCTTGGCACATTATACTTTTGGAGTATTTTTTAACATTTACTAACTAAAAAAAGTGTGGTAAACATACATCAATGTAAAGACCTCCATCATTCCATCCATCAATTTTTGAACGCCCTCCTTGCAAAGATGAAATCAGTGCTTTAAGACCTGTGATCCACGCTTCAGCCTCAACTTTGTCCTTACAGATCTAAAATACGAAACAGTTCAGAGAAAACAAAAGAGATAGATGAATTAATAACTTATCTGCATGTGACAACAGATGATATAGATGAAATAGTTCACCTACCAAATCAAGAGATCGTTTCCCGTTGTTGTATATGAGCGAAAATGAAAGATAATCCTTTTCAGGGCGCAGATAACGTCGAAAGACAGCCTAAAGATTACATTAAATAAACATATTACGTTTTTTTGAACAAATGATTAATGATATGTAAGAAACCAAAGGTATCATGATACATGATTGATGCTTGAAAGATTGTGGAATTCTCACAGTTCTTTGTCCAGGAATAATTCTAGAGACTGAGGCTAAACTCAAGCTCCTTTCACCACTGCCAGAAATCCAAATTAAAGATGATTCATCCTGTGGATTTAAAATTCGAACCATTAGTAATCATCAGATGAAAACAAAGAAAAGAGCGGAGACAAATTTTAAATATCGTACGAGCAACAAATCTTATATACATTGATACCAACATAATCTTGCCTAACCACACATGAACATCAACATAATAAACCATTGGCCACTTAGCAAAGATAAATTTTTATTTATTGTTCATTATTGAGAGTACCCATTTTGATGTTTATTCTACATTTGTAGTTGATACTTGATATTTAGAAAGAACCACACTATTGAAGTTAACACTTTGTTTATGGAATTTAAACTATTTATTTATTGCATGCATATGTAAGAATTAAAATACATAAACTCAATGTATACCCACAAATGTGCTCATGTGGCTGTTTTTCTCAAAAATTACACATATTAACAATTATGTTTTATAAATAATATCCATTATATACTTATATTGGTGATTCGCATATGATGCATTTTAGGTATCACATTGCGTTTTCGTTTTTAAATGAAAATTCGTGTAAAAACATTGAATTGTAGAAGTCAAACAAAAATAAGCAAAGGAGAACATATTATTGCCGGTATGATGAAAAAAATATGTTGAAAAACTCACATGAGAAAGTCTAAATGGACAAAAACCTCGGCTTCCCCTTGCGACCATATTTAAGTAACTGTGCGCCCTTCTTTAGGGCAATTAATGCCTGCAAAAGGTAAGAAAACCAAATAAGAAAGATGGAGCTGCAAGTTGCAAAAATTATGTGAACACACAATAAAGGGTAAATATCTATTATACACAGTGACATGGCAAAATTTTCACATAAGAATATTCAGCAAATCTTCCTAGAAAATAGAAGTAAAATAAATTCTTCCCTAAATGGGTGCAAATCATTTTTATTCATAGAATATCACTCATTTCTTTACGGTTGCTCAATTGTAGAAGATTACATCTTTTGTTTCGCATTTTTTTGTGGTTTTAGTGATAAAACCCTCACTAAACTTATTTTTCTATTAAGTTATGTAACTTTATAAGAGCATGCACAGCGCAGCGGATTTGGATCTGTCCATGAGGAACACGAAGGAGAGAGGAAGAATATGTGGAGAAGAGTGCGAGGAGAAGCCTCCGTCCCAAGACAAAAAAAGCCTTTGTGAGAGGGAGAGGAGAGAGGGGGCTTCCGTCTGCGTTTAGGGGGGCAACCCGGGCAAGCTAGCGTGGCCGCATTCGTGGGCAAACCCATTAGAGATGTTCTAATAGATCTACTTTAATGTACTTCCGAATCAAATTCACATTATTAGAAAAAAATCCATGCATGCCCCCACATTACATACCATGGCCTATTTTCTACTTCAGAAAGCATATTTTACCATTTCGACTTTCGAGGTCGGACGGCCAACAAGAAAACAATGATTCCTCAAATGGATATTTCATAATTGAGAAAGCATATAGATGATTCCTCTTTTCCTTGAAAATTCAGTTATCCCACAAGAAAACACACCACAAAGTTACAAACCTATCGCTTTAAGAAAAAAAAATCCCCAACATTATCAAGCAAAGTACAAATTAAGTTTTTACCAATCAACGTTAATAAGCCGTAGATATTCTACTTATTCCAACAATACACATACTATTATGCAATCAAAATCCACTAAAACCCATATCTAACAAAAAAATTACAAACAGCTCATAACATATAGATGCAAGTTATTCCAAATTTCCAACACAAAGCTACAAACCTACAAGTTTAAGAAACAAAATCCCCAACATTATCAAGTAAGGCACCGATTAAATATTTTATCAATCAAAATTCTCAATAAGCCCTAAATTTCTCAATTAATTCTAACAATACATTAAAACTTACAGTTTAACAACTTTTATCCAATTAAAATCCATATCTAAACAATAAATTTTAAAATATCAAAAAATACTAGAAGCAGCTCATAGCATATACCTGCAAAATAAACCCTAAATATTTCTTCTACTTATTCCAACAATTTGCTAAATTATGCAATTAAAATATACTGAAATCCATATCTAACAACAAAGTTCATAATATCTAACAATAATATACAAACAGCTAAAAACACACACACAGACACACACACATGTATATATATACATATACCTGCTGTATGTCACGATCAGCGTTGTTGTTAACAAGATCTGCCATTCCATGTGACGGACCACCACCACCACCAGCACCGCCAACAGAAAACGCCGTTCATCATCAGTTAAAACCACACCTTTACATCTAATCTAACCTAACCTTACCTTACCTAACCCTCACAAAAATTAACAGCACACCTTATAAACACAAACACCTTTCACAACACTACAAAGGAACAAATCTGCCTCTTAGATCTACCAAAACTAGCTGGATTACTAATAATAATAATAATCAAGTTGAAGCTGAAAGAATCAGAGTGGTGAAGGAAGAAGTTTCAGAGAGTCAAAGATGGCCAAAAGAGGAGAATTTCGTCAGAGAAGATTAATAATAATAAAAATAATAATCAGGAGACAATTTCTAGTTCCAATGCTTGCTTTCTTTTCCACTTTATATTATTTTTATTATTTATTATTATTTATTATTGTTGTAGTTGTTATATTTACTTTTGGGTTTTTTAAGTCTAGAAACATGTTTTTTTTATTACGTGTTGTTGTTATTTAAAAAATAAGTCTAGAAGCATTTAATAATATTAGAAAAATTAAAATAATTTAAAAAGCATAGGTAACTTTCATGTCAACTAGTGGTAATCGAGGCGGCGCGTTGCGCCTAGGTTAAACCAGTATCTAATTCTATTTATGTAATGCACAACAGTGGAAGGACGACGTAATTTCTTTTAGCATTACAACAGCCTTTCTTTTAATTTTCTAGTGTCTGTTACTGGTGTATACGTTGCAAGAATATTGGCTTTCGGATCTGATGTAGTGAACCAATAATTAACGGAGTTGAATAGTAACTTGCCGGCATTGAATAGTTACTTGACGGAGTTGGATAGTAGTTGACAGACTTGAGTTGAGTTGAGTAGTAACATGACCGAATTGAGTAGCACCCTAACGGAGTTGAGTAAAGAAAATTAAAAAAAACAGAGTTAAATAGTAACCTATCGGAGGAAAAAACAGAGTTGCGGGAAAAAATAAATTAAAAGAACAGAGTAAATAGTAACTCGACGGGGTTCAACAGTAATGCCGTTAAGCTAACGGAGTTGAATAGTTGCCCAACGAAGTTGAGTAGTGACCTAACGGCGTTGAGTGGAGTTGAATAGTAACTTGACGGCATTGAATAGTAAATTGACGGAGTTGGATAGTAGTTGACGGAGATGAGTTGAGTTGAGTTGTACCACGACGGAATTGAGTAAAGAAAATTAAAAAAAAACATAGCTAAATAGTAACTTAACAGAGAAAAAAATGAAGTTACGGAAAAAAAATTTAAACACCAGAGTAAATAGTAACTTGACGGAGTTAAATACTTAACGCATTTGAATAATAACTCCGTTAAGCTAACGGAGTTGAACAGTAGCCTAACGGAGTTGAGTAGTAACCTAACGGCGTTGAGTGGAGTTGAGTAGTAACTTGACGGCCTTCAATAGTAACTTTACGGAGTTAGATAGTAGTTGACGGAGTTGAGTTGAGTAGTAACATGACGGAATTGAGTAGTAGCCTAACAGAGTTGAGTAAAGAAAATAAAAAAAATAGAGCTAAATAGTAACTTAACGGAGAAAAAAAAAACGGATTTAGGAAAAAAAATTAAAAAAACAGAGTAAATAGTAATTTGACGGAGTTGAATAGTAACCTAACGGAGTTGAATAGTAACTCCGTTAAGCTAAATAGCAACTTAACTGAATTAAATAGTAACTTAACGGAGTTGAATAGTAACTTCGTTAGTACTATTCATGAAAGTTTACAGAGTTGAGTAAAGAAAATAAAAAAAAAAATAGAGCTAAATAGTAAATTAACGGAGAAAAAAAAACGGATTTAGGAAAAAAAATTAAAAAAACAGAGTAAATAGTAATTTGACGGAGTTGAATAGTAACCTAACGGAGTTGAATAGTAACTCCGTTAAGCTAAATAACAACTTAACTGAATTAAATAGTAACTTAACGGAGTTGAATAGTAACTTTGTTAGTACTATTCATGAAAGTTTCTAAACTAATATATAGGTAATTTAAACTTTTAACTTATTGTGTTTGATGATAATTTATAGTGTCAAGTTACAATTTAAGAAATTTCCTCTGTATGTTCTAACTTTCAAGTTATTTTTCTTTACCGAGTCTTTTTTACTGAGGTCTAACCCAGTTAGTTTTTTTGCCGATGTAGCTGATGACATGGCACAAAAACATGTTATTTGCTTATGTGGAAGCTTATGTGGCACCACCCCATCACCTACCACCACCATCAGCTTTCAACCTGCAAAAACCACTTCCGCTACACCACCACCGGTCTTCAACCCACACCATCGTATTCTTTTGGTCATCGCCAAATCAAATCTATCCAATTCATAACTTGATAGAGCACATAAATCGAGGTTGTATGGTTCAACTTAAAATACAAACATAAACACAAATTAAGTATACATACATACCGATTGCAAAGGAACTACAAAACCTAGGAGTAGAAGAGAAGCGCATTGTGTGGTCGGAGTATAGTACCTTGTGGTTACTTACAGTTACATTTACAGTTCCACCACCAGCAGTAGCTGATGTCCTCTTGATCTGAACCGTCTTTGGTAACTGCGTTTTTCATATCTGGTTTGGTGATGATCAGAGAATACAGTGGTGTGGATTGAAGACCGGTGATTGTGCGGTGGAAGTGGTTATTGCATGATGAAAGTTGATGGTGCTAGTTGATGGCTGATGATGGTGGCAGACGGTGGTTGGTGGTGGTGGCTGATAATGGCGGTGCCACATCTGCAAAAAAGTAACTAGGTCAGACCTTGTTAGGAAAAGGCTCGATGGAGGAAGATAGCTTGAATGTTAGGACTGGCATGGCGAATTTCTTAAGTTGGGATTATTATTGGCCAATTAGTCAAAGTTTAAATTATTAAAATCCGATATCCCTAACTTTAATTGGTGTCGTCAAGATTAAGGTAATGGGTTATTTTGTTTTTTCAGTTAAGGAGAGTTTTCATTATTTATAATCAAATAAAAGAAATATCGTATGAACATCATGTTAGCCACTTTTGTACTTTGCGTTCTTTTTTACGCTAATGTAATTTTTCGTGTACGTTTTTATTTTTTTTATTTTTTCCGTTAAGATAAATTTAATATATTTTAGAAAAAAATATATCGTATCAGAGGTCGGTGTTCCTGTAGTTCTTGCAATAAAGAGTTCTCATTTGATCAAAGGTTGCTTCAAAACTGTTCGAAAGTGATGTCAATTTCTGAATGGGTGTGAACTCAAATTTTGTATTATCTAAGGGTAAAGTACTCAAATTTCAGGTGGTACACAACGTGAATTTATATGGTATATGATTAACCTCCTTATTCGTTATTGATACTTGCTTTCGATATAAAAAAAAACATACTAGTAATTGACAATTGGTTTCTCAATTTAGAAAATGGTGGTAACGCAGCTTGTTGCCCGTCTACCTGCTATTTTAGTGTAATTTGACAATTATGAAATGAAAGTATATATTTGGATTAAAAAAAACTAGTAAAAAATATTTGGAAAAGTATATATTTGGATTATGAAATGCAAGTCACAATGTCACATTCTATTTCCCCCTATTTTTTAAACATCCATAACTTTTTTTTTAATTACAACATAAAATCAAGCGTTTTTATATACTCCCTCTGTCCCATTTTAGATGTCATGGGTCCATAAACACACAGATTAAAAAATCTTTGATTGTATGTTGTAAAATGACAATAATATCCTCAAGTTATTATTTCAAATCTTTGATTGTCTTTTGTCTTTTATGGGCAAAACTCGAAATTGCTTAGAAATTGACATTTAACTTGGGACAACAAAAAGTAGAAAAATGGACATTTAAAATGGGACAGATGAAGTATTTAATATGAGTATCCTATTGTTATACTTTTGCAAGAAAAATCGAAAACCAGTTGTGTAAGACACAATGAAGAACATAAAACACAATGAATTCCAAAATAAAAATGCAATGAACAATAGGGCATAAAACACAATAAACAGTAAAACAAAACACAATGAACGACATATTAAAAACACAATGAACAACAGACTAAAACACAATGGATAGTAGACTAAAACACAATGAACAACATAATAAAACACAATATACACTAGAAACGCAAAATCAGTTGCATAAAACACAATGAACAACGTAAAACACAATGGAAAGCATACTAAAACACAATGGTAAAGTTAAAGCGCGTGTAGGCTAAAAAACACAATGATCATATTTTTTACGTACACATACATACTATGGGTATGTTTGGAAAAATTAGCTGTTAACTGTAGCTTTTTAAATATATTTTGTATTTGGTAGAGTAGCAGAAGCTTTTAATAAAATGACCAAAATGGGCATTTATCTAAAAGCTTGTATGCATGTTTTTTTAATGATAAAATGGGTATTTGTGTCATTTACTCATTAAAAGCTTGTAGCTAGTAAGAGCTTTTTCTTAAACGCTAGTATTAGTAGCGTTTCAATATAGAGGTTTTTCTTCTAACCTAAAAGCTTTAAGCTCCTTCTACTAAACAAGGTTTTTTATTGAGTATGAGTTTTTTCTTAAAAGCTTAAAGCTCATAAAATCTCTTTGCCAATCATACTCTATAACACAATGACCGAGCAAATGACATAATGAAGAAAAGAACCTAGTTAACACGGATTTTTTTAGTTTTAATATAGCAATGTGGTATTCATATTAAGAGTAAAAAACACTCGCTAATATGATCAATTTAAAAAAAAGAATACCGTACGAAAACATTATAAACTTTTAAAATGATGGAGGAAATTGACCTGTGGAGAGAGAAAGTCAACAAATGTGATTTTCTTTTTATGCCCTTCTTCTAATTTAATATTTATTTTTTCTAACAAACTAATCTCAACCCTTCAAATCTAAAATCAGTGGATCACAATCCTTCTCACTATTCTTAGAAAAAGTCTCTTGTGTATTTGATCCTAACCCTATATATATATAGAGGAAGGATAAATTGAAAACCCCATTGAGTTAAGAAAACTTAGAAAACCCATGTAAAAACCATCAATTTTTTTTTTTTTGAAAAAAAAAATACACAGGGCAACATACATGCTTTTAAGCATTTTGGGCCAAAAAAAAAAAAAAAAAAACGCCGATGGGATATTTTAAAAAAAAATAAACAAATTTTGCGCTGATTACATACGTTTCAGCTTCTTAACATGTGTAACAGAGGTGTTAGCATATGTTACTTTTTAACATATATAACAGAACAAACTATGTTTTATTTTTTTTAAATATCCCATCAGCCTTTTTTTAAAATTCTTTTGTCCCAAAACGCTTAAATATATGTATATTACCTTGTGTATTTTTTTCAAAAAAAAAAATTAGATGGTTTTTACATGGGTTTTTTTAAGTTTTCTCAACTCAATGGGATTTTCAATTTATATTTTCCCAATATATATATATATATATAATGGAAGTATGTGATGAAAACCCACCTTATAGTGAAAACCATGAAAACACAACATGTGGTTGTTATTGTGCCACATCACTTAAAGAGAAAATGATATTATATTGTATTGTATCCAAGGGCATTCAAGTAACCCCCCCCCCCATTGTCATTTCAGGCACCCTTTTCAATGTCAAGTACACACTCCCCCATGTATTTATACACACACACTCTCTCTCTCTCCACCTTTCTCTTTATTTCTTCTTTGAATCTCTTTTTTCTTCGTCATTTTCATTTTTCAAACTCAATTTCAATTTTGAATTCATCATCTTCATAAAATCCAGATTTGATAATAAAGAATGAAAGAAGATCTTCTTGCCTACATTTGTAAAGGTCGGTCACTTCTTCCCTTTAATCTGATTTGGGTTTCTTTAAAACAGGTTAATGATTGAAGCTTGCAAGTTAAACTTCAACAAACTCATGGTAATATATGTTTACTTGAACTACATAAAGATTTGAATCTTTATTAGTTTATTGAAAGTATTTTTGTTTATTATATCAACCCACTCTTTATTTGATGAATGCTAACATAAATTGTATCTAATTAGGCGAGTCCTATTCGGAAAATATAGAATCAAGATTTTGGTCCTCCATTGTGACATCCGGTAAAAATTGGTGTGTTTCCGTACGTAATTAGTATATGTAATTAACGGTAATTAAGTGCAATCCTAAATTAATTGTATTAATTTAGCCTTTAGAGAATAACAAATTCCCCATAGAATGCATAGGAATGCATTTGTTTAATTGAAAGCACGGCAAAATTGCGTGCAAATAAACTTGTCCGGAACGGAAGTTGGTGATTACCCGATAACAATTAATTAACCGAAAACCATCCCAAACACCCACGATATAAAATAAAGGGTATTTTTATGAAATATTATGTGTTTTGGAACTCCAAAACCATAAGTAGAAACTCCAAATAAAAATCTCTCGGTAACGAATAAAGTTTGTGTATCGCACCCGATACGCGCGAAACTTATAAATTCACCCCAAATAAAGCCTAAATAATTTACCAATGACTAAACTAGTCCATGTTTAAGGGTAATTGGGAGTCATTTATTTGTTCGAAATAGCTTGTAATAAATACGTGTTAAAACCCCGAAAACCCTAACCGAACTAGTTAAAACTTAACCATGTAATTACAAGATATTTTACAACACATGTGGGCCCCATTGGACCTCCTTATGGCCGGCTCTATATAGTGGCTATGGCCACCCTATTTTTCTTTCATCTTGGGAAAAATTGTCACACCCCGCCAAGGCGGAAACACGGAATGCAACCTCGAAAGGTTTTCAAGCACAAGGTACAAGCAACACACATAATTTTATTTAAAAGATATCACCATAGGATGATTATTATCATAAAACTTAATAAAAGTTGGGAAACATTGTCTGGAGACTAGTGCATTGTCTGAATAACCATAAACCACAATACTATGGAATAGTTAAAATCCAACCCATGATATACCACCCAGTGCCTGCTTGGACCCCTCCCTCAAATCCCTACTGCCCTCCATTAGTTACCTGAAAACATGCATAAAAGATTTTGTCAACAGTAATGTTGGTGAGTTCACGGGTTTGAGTGTAACAAGTAAAACAATTGTGTAATTCGTGTATGACCAATCATAGGCTAGCTAAGCGAATGATTTCTGTGCAAACCATGAGTCCCGTAACCAAACCTCTTGACTGTTGTGCCTCATGCATTGTACACTAAAGACAATGTATGTATAGTAGAATACTAACACTCTTTTGTATGTAACTGGTTAGAGCGACTAACCAAGAGTGGGGGTGTCAACCCAATAGAGCTATTAAAGTGTTCCATGGCTTTGATAGCTAATGGTTACAGTGTAATGTAAGGACGAGGACTTGTGAGATCTCATGAACCAACTTGTCTCATGTTCCACAAGGCAGTCAAAATAGAATATACACACCCAATGATAATGTACTAGTTGTGGCATGTTTTTCCCCCGAAATTTGAAATTAGTAAAATGGGGCCATGAAAACTCACCTGGCAGAGATGTATATGGTCTAGTGAAGCCGAAATATGTAGCAACTATCGCCCAGACAATAATTGCCCTATGATTATTGAGGACATAGTAAGTTGTGTGTTCTCGTTTAACATACAAGTGGGGCACCCATTATTGTGAACCATGTCATTCGATGTGGATGGTGTTTATGTACGGGAGGCTTATAGTAGATCATGAAGTGGACCCATATGGGCCCCTTGTAGAGTCATGGGCCACATATTGTCTCTATTCTACCACGTATGGTTGTTTTATTGTAAAAATGAGTGTTCTACCATTATCTAAGCCTTAAATATGTTTAAGCATGAACTAACATGTGTTTTAGTTGAACTTAACATGTGTTAGTAATAGATAGCCGATTATACCACATAATGTGTTGTCGTGAATGCTTAGCTAGGGGCTAATCTAACTTTGTCAAGGTACCTACGACTTATCACAAGGCATGTTAATGTGTGATCTTGTGTTGGAAGCCGATTGTATGCTTCGATTAGGAGCCTTTACAAATTAAACATGTTTCGATTATGTATAAGTAGAACAAAGTGTTTACCATGGTCACGACTTAAAAGCTTGGCTAAGCCGATTACTAACACAATCTAAGGGTCGATTGTTATGATCAAAAGACTTGGGTTTGGGTTCACAATAGGGCCGAATACTAGTGGTTGAAGAAGGTTAGTACTTACCTCAATACTTGGAGAATACAAGCGAACCTTGGAACCTCTTGATGCTTCCTATGGCTCGACGGTTGTGTTTTAGAGGGGTTAGGAGGTAGCCGAGGCTTATGAGGGGTTCTTGGGTGAGTGTTGGTGCAAGTAGAATGATCATGGAGCCCTCCTTATATAGTGGCCGATCCATAAGGTGACAAAAACAAATGTGGCAAAGTGTGGTATCTTGGATGGAGTTTATAAGTGAGCATTCTTATCATCATTAGGTGAAAGTGAGTTGTTTTGGCCGATTAGGATAGGATTAGTGAGGAATAGGGTAAGTTATCAAGTCTTGGCTAACACCACTTCTTGTCATGTTTCCAAATTAGTGAAAGTTGGTTGCTTACCTCATGGTTTCCTTGGTGATGAGTCGGCCGAATGATATCATGAGGGAAAGGGACATGTCTTGAGGGGAATGTTTGTTGTATAATGTGATGTTGATGTGTCCTTGCTCCTTCTCAAATCCGATTGGTGGTGAGTAGTTTAGGAAGCTTATAAGTGTAAGAATGATGTTCCAAATAGTTGTCATGCCTAAAATGTATAACTACAAGACAATCAAGTAAGGAAAGGGACTTGAGGGTGGTGTCATAGGGGTGTCTCCATCGTCGATTACAAGGAAAAAGAAAGGGAGTGGAAGTTTGTTTGGATCCTCAAAATGGAAGCATGCACTTGATGGTGATTGGAGTATTCATGTGTTAGCTAAATGGGGTAAGATCATAGGATAGGGACCTATCATGGTGGACTTTCTTGTGGGTTTCGGCCGAGGTAGACAAAGGAAGGTTAGGCAAAATGTGTTAAAGATCATGTGCTCAAACGATGGTGATTCTATGATGTCATGTTGCCACATTCATCTAAGGTTTGGACTCTTCTTTGAAAGTTATGTACCAAGATGTTGTTGTGTTGGTTTTGGCCGATATATAGGTGCCTAGATCACCTTATTTTTAGTTCATGATCACACTTAGGGATTAGAAATGTAGGTTACTAATTTAGTATAAGTGTAAAGGTTTGACAAGGATTGGTGTGGTCTTGGTTGTATTCGGCCGAAGGTGGGACAAAGAAAAGGGAGATTTATCTAGTTAGTTATGACACTAAGCATACATGTGGGTGTTCATACATATATATCGTGTGTGTGTGTGTGTATCAAACTAGGCTTCGGCTAGGTATAGCTTGATGGTATGAACAATAATTTGCGTAGGCTTGACGTATATGTCGAGTTGGATGCTAGTTTGTACCAATTATTGTCGTATACTTGCATAGGAATGCGACTTGGCCTTGTCTGATGAGGATATTAACATGTATTAGTTTTTATTGGATTCATGATCACATGTTTTATTAGATGCTAACACATTGTAGTCTTTGTGATTGCTTACATGTGTTAGTGATGAGTATCTGTATGTTATAGGGTAGTAACCCCATTGAGTGTTTGTTTGGTGGTTGTTCGGGGGTTATATGCATAAACGGTTATCCTTTGTTGAGTTTCTGAACAACTCATGCTTCACTAGACGAGGGGGGTTATTGTGTGTGCCAAATGTCTAAATATGCACTTAAAATGACAATAATAATTGAAATGCGTACGGATGTTGACCTGGTTCGTTGACTGATGTCACAAAAATGATTATGCTTTACAAGCATGCCAAAGTCATGTCCCATCCAAGTATACATGAGTTTCTTTTATAAAAATCCAAACCTCCCATGATGAGCCACACAACAACACACAGAAAATTCCTTCTTGAAGAAAACTCACGTCCACCACCTATATCCATCATCCACCCATTGTTTTTCTTCAAACAACACACAAAAACACTTCATTTCCATACCTTAATCAAGTGTTTACAAGATCTAGGAGCATAACCGATGGAAGACACACTTAAACCCCACTTTCATCTTGGTTTTGAGTCTTCCTAGCCTTGTGCTAGTTGTAAGCTTCTTATCCTTGCTTTTTGTTTATGAATGTTCTTATTAACATGTGTTAGAAGCAAGTTGTACATGGGTTAAGGTAATGGATTTGCATATAATAAAACATGTGTTTTACAAGGCTAAAATGGATGTATAAAAATGTGTATATGAGCCGTGAGTGTGTAGAGTGAATAACATTGTTTTTGTAAGTTAAAAAGATGAACATAATCTTACACATGTTAAAGATCTAAACATAAGATGTAACATGTGTGGTAAACATAAAGTGTCATATGTTTTTATTAGATTAACATGAGTTTTTAAAAACTTAAGTATGGGTCGTGGGTTATGGCCAATATTGTTAGTGTTTTTGTAATTATAAGGAGTTAACGTAAACATATTCTTATGAATGTTTTGGATGGTATTTATAAAAGTAACTTGAACACACATAAAAGTGGTTTTGAACACGTTAAAATGATCATCTAAGACACGATGTTATTATGAATTTATAAAATGTAACAAGAAATAAAAGTTCCATATTCAAAGTTACTAACTTTGGAACCTCAAAAGTGGATATTTTGAAGTAAAACTATCAAATACACTATTATTAACCTTAATAATATTATTATGGACTTCTGATAATGTCGGATCATAATAATAATAATCCACATTGACAAAATTGACAAAACTAAGTTACTAGTTTAGTAAGAACTTGTCATTGTTGAAAGAATAAGGATGAAAATGTAACTTTCAAAAGTTGAGGATGTTACTTCGTAACTCTAAAAGTTAGAGGGTGTAAAATGCCATTTTGGAAACTTGAGGCTAAAATGTGATTTTTGTAAAGTTAAGTGTTGAAAATGGAAAGTTGTAGCTTTCCAAGGTTGTTAATGAAACTGTTTCCAAAGTTAGAAAATGTATTTTTGTATAAAATGTATTTTTATAAAATGGAATTTTATAAAAATATATAAATTACCAAATATGTTGAGAAATATAAAAACAAAGGTTTTTATAACAAAATTGGTAATTTAAAGACTTGGAAAAATTGTATAAAAACGAACACTTATATCTATGGGAATGTAAAAGTGTTGGAGCGTTTTTGTGTTGTGAATAATCAAGTCTTGGTTTTAAAAATATAAGAGTTATTTTATAAATTCCCAAGTAAGAGTATGTAGAAATTAAAGGATGATTAATTTAAAGTAAAACATATTGATGGGAATTTAGGAAAAATAACTAAATATATATTCGGATGTAGGTGAATAATATTACGACGACAAGTAATTATTCCTACAAAATGTACGTGTGAACAACTTGTATAATTCGGGACGCGAGAATGTATAAATACAAATGATTGAATGTGAAGGTATTTATACTACGACGTGTTAACGGACAAGATGTGAAATGGACGGATAAGTATATATTGTATAACTTCCTACAAGATACGTATATATGTTATTACGTCAAATATGGCATGAAAATATATATTTTATGAACTAAAGTATATAAGATTAATTATAAGTGAAAAATGTGTAACACTTTCCTAAGTGTTGGAAAAGTATTCATGGGAGAATTAACGTTAAGTAATCTATAACGATTACGCGTTTAAACCAACTTAAGTATTTAAACTTGACAATGTAAAATATGTCATCGAATCGCAAGATCCTAGTATATTTATTTAATGAGAAAATAAATATATGGTAAAGTGAGTCAAGTCAAGTGTTGAAGATGAAATATCGATCGGCAAGATCCTAGTATATTTATTTAATGGGAAAATAATTATACGGTAAAGTGAGTCGAGGATAATGTATTGTGAGTTACTTAATACGGAAATATAAGTGTAACTTATAACGAGGGTAATCCATCACCAACAATCCTAGGACATATGTTTAATTAAACGGGGAATCGTGTCTAATAGTGATGTTGGGGGTTGGGCATATAACTTGCTGGATAACACGCGCCATAGACTTAGTGACTTATACGCACTAGGACGTTCGTAGGTGCTTGACCTTGGACTTGCTATTCTCTGCTATTTGATTGCACGTTGTACTTCAGGTGAGTTTCACGGCCCCTTTTTACTGTTTTGTTTTGGGGGAAAGATATGTTTGTCAAATGTTGTTACATGTCAAAATGTTTTTAAATGTTAAAATGAGATAAGTGGCATGATGAGTACTTGGGTTTGTTGTTTGTACACCACTCGGGGTGAGTCATCGCTACTGTAACCATTTACTCGTGTGTTGTGTGTATGTTGAAATCAAGAACCGGAGGAATATTTGGATAGTACTATTGGTGCCTGATAAGGCCCACCCTTAATCGATAATCGATAGCGTCGATTATGCAACTGTGTATGCCAGGGGTGCACGTATTCTGAACTAAGTTGTTATTTTCCGAGGAACAACTTCTGCTCGGGGGGCATTATTATTAGTCTTGGTTTGGTTATGGGCTCAAGGGATTGCTCGTCATCGTAGTTTTGTAGGATTTAGCTACTCCTTACAAAGGCCACAAATTGTGTTTGTTCCGCACATGTTATTGTTGTTAAAATGTTGTTGTTATGGAACTAAAACCTGTGAACTCACCAATATTTTATATATTGACGTCTTTTTAAACATATCTTTCAGGTAACTAAGTGCTGAATAGATATGAGGCTAGTGCGGTGGAATACGGGATGTCGGATACTTGTCGGGGTTTCATCTATATTTTCCATTGGGTTGGGACATGGATGGAAAAACCCCATGTATGAACTTGTTGTTTGTTGTTTTGTGAAATGTTATAACAAGGTACTCATTTTCGACATCTTAACAAAATAATCTTTTCTAATTAAATATGGTTTGTGTTAATCTTGACTTTAATATGCTTTCGAGCGTTGCGCCACGTGTTTCCGCCATTGGCGTGGTGTGACAAAAGTGGTATTAGAGCCAAGTTTATAACGAACTAGCATTTTGGAAAAATCTAGACTATAACCGGTTTTGGCTCTAAGACAAAGTTTTCAAAACTAAAACACAGCAAAATATTTTTAGAAAAAAAAAGAAAATTTGTATATGGGATGTACAAGGGGAAATTCTGACCGACTAGCCATGTGTGTCAATATATAACGTGTTAGAAAATACGGATAGGAATGTTTATGTTGTGTAGGAATCTGATTTTCTAAGATTTGTTAATACATATACGTAGTACGGATATTTTGCCAGTAAGGATGTCGTGTCACGCTTCACCTTATTCCACACTCTTGCATCGATCACCGATACCAGCAAGTGGGAAGGACGATG
The DNA here is from genome assembly GCA_030844895.1 of Ambrosia x helenae. Taxonomy (NCBI): domain Eukaryota; kingdom Viridiplantae; phylum Streptophyta; class Magnoliopsida; order Asterales; family Asteraceae; genus Ambrosia; species Ambrosia x helenae. Next base: position 58,027 of record JAUTDX010001118.1, on the reverse strand, counting down.
TGGTCTGTGATGAACTCACCCGCTTACAAGTGGACATGATGATCGGAAGGACTAACCTCTGTCGTTCTAGTGGATGTCGCCATGTCGTTTATGTTGTGGAGATGAATATGTTCCAAGTCTTTTGTTGTATGAAGCCCTTGTTTTTTGGATTAGGAAGCTCGGAACTAGCGGGCACCGAGATTAACTAGAAACGCAGATTATCATTACGGGTGCACACGTAATAATAACTTATGGTGCACGGTAACCTTGGTGGGCGCTAGGGCTGGGTTGGTTATCACTCATTGTCTTGTTTCTTCTTCTTCTTCTCTAAGTTCAGACCTAACTTTTGATTGGCCAATGGGTTAAAAGGGAGGTCTTGTCAATATCCCTTGATTTCGATCCTAGCAAACCCAATGAGCTTTCTTTAACATTACCTCTAAGGTTTGAACACGGAAGAGCTCGAACGTTTGTTTATATGGGTAATCTGACGTAAACCCTCGCATCGGATTGGGACGGGAAACGAAAGTTTCCTTGTATAGGAGTTAAATGCCTTCGCCATAAAGTTCTTCCAAAGGAGCGGACGTATGAGGATGCACGGTCTACCGAAGCGATGAATGTCTGGTACGATGCATGGAATGTTATACCCGGAACTCAGTGAAGACCTAGGGTGCGCTACTGTAAAACTAGCGCGTTTGAGCGCGGGACCCTGTGTGGATCATATTGAGACTCGTGGCCCGTGTGCTGCGGTGTTATTATTGTGAGTAAGTCATTCTCGATCTAAGTCGTGCCCAAGTTCTCTTCAAGGACCGGCTGTTCCTTCTCCAAATGTAGGCCGCAATCGACCTCACTGAGTTAAGAGGCTTGATCAGTTAGAGTCTCAGAATGGTTCCCTTGTGAAGTAGAAGGATAAGCTGAATGAGGAGAAAGCTTTGTTGGACTCTTCGCGTGTTCAGCTGGAGGTGAGTTTGCAACAAACTCAGACAGCTTTGAAGGATGCTTCTCAAGTTGCGAACGCTGTGCGTGAGCGGTTGACTTGGATGATGCAGTATGGGATTCAAGGGGTAATCACCTTTTTGCCTTATGTGTTAATGATTATGAAATAATCTGCCTTGACTTCTTTGATTTTTTGGCAGATTTTTAAGCGTGTTTGGAGATGATGTGGCAAAGATTGGTACTGCGTCCATGAAGAACGGACTTTAGCTAGGGTTTAATGAAGGTTTTTATCACCGTGCTGCGGATTTGAGGCTTGAAGATGGTGAGTACTATGGGAAGCCTTATGAAGAAGAAGTGGCCGCTGCGTAGGAAGAGTTTGAGGCCCTCACTTTTGATGTGTTCGAGCTTGTGGACCAGTGTTTGAAGACTGATGATCTAATTGGTGAGTTGCGCGCGTACTTTGATGAATCTGACGCTTGGGTGCGGAATTGGAGGAGAAAGCTTGGAAAGAGGAGGAGGAGGAGAAGCAAGCGGCAGCAGTGCGTGCAGAAGGTGGATCTTCCTCTGCGGCTGTGGGTGGTGGTGTGCAGAATGAGGAAGCTGAGGAGGTTGAAGCAGACGCGTACATTGACATCACTGATTATGATTGATTGCTTGTAGTTGTCCCTCCTTTTCCTTGAATGGTTGTAATACTTTGAACAATTTACATTTTTCATGTATGGCTATCTCTTTTTATATTGTGTTTGGCAATCCTTATTTGATGCACATAGTGTAATCATTACTTGACATCAGCGTTAGAAATTTGCACCTGTGTCAGACGTTGCATGACGTCATCCTGTAGTGAACTGACAAGATTGGCGGTGTGTGTCAGATGTTGATGTGACTGTTGTCACCTTGCTAGATCTAATTGAGTGCTTTTCCATTAATGGTAGTTAATGGGAGTTTACCTTGTTTTCTATAAAAGGTAAACTTATGGTTAACAAAAAAATTACCATCCCTAAATTTCCTCGTTTATTCCTTCCTCTTCGAAAATAAATGGCGTCATCATCCAAAACGATGAAGCTGAGCAAGGCCGAGAAAGAGGCTGCTCAAGGGATTTTGCAACTGTCTGTTCTTCCACCTGGTGACGGGATGCCTCCGAATGCCCTTGATCTGTTGGCTGATTACTGTGGGCACTTGCTGGAAGTTGAGAACAGTCAAGCTGATGATTTAGATGAACAAGGTACCTCTGATGGGCAGCCCCTGAAGATGAAAAAGCTTTCTGAGCTTGGTGATGTTCCGAAGACCCCAAAACTCAAACTTCGTCATGTAGCAAATGGTTGGGAGCATGCCTCTTAGGTTTACAGTTGTAGTGATGCATATATAGATACTAATGATAATGATCTTCATATATCAGTAGCATAATCACATGATGTAAATATTATGCTCTTTGCCAACTCTTTTTTATTGTTGGCGTATTACGTAAGGTCAATATGATGTTGCTTTATATCTACAGTCTTCCTTATTGTATGTTTGCTTGTTTTGTCTTGGAATGTAATGAAACTGTGTCTTGAACTTGGAAATTTGTTCTTTTATTGAATCAAAATATGAATGGGCCATAAGCCATTATTACAAAGCATAAAACAAAGCTCAAAGATAACAGGTGCGGGTCGCGTTCCAGGTGCATGGTATGGGTGTGCCATCCAAGTGCTCTAGGGCATAGGCACCTTTGCCCAGCACAACACTTCTTGTATTTTGTATGGGCCCTCCCAGTTGGGAGCGAGTTTGCCTGGTTTCTCCGCATTGGATGCTTCATTATTGTAGAAGACGTAATCACCCACACGGAAAACGTGTGCCTTTACTTTTGCGTTTTAGTATTTCTCCAACTGTCATTTGTAGTTAGCTTCTCGGATGGAAGCCATGTCTCGACGCTCTTCTAGCAGATCGAGGTTCAACTTGAGCTCCTTGTTATTGTCTTGATGGTGGGCCATCAGAACCCTTGGAGATGGGCAACTGACCTCCGCAGGTATCAGCGCTTCCATTCCATATGTGAGGCTGAACGGTGTTTCTCCGTTGCTGGTCTTGGACAATGTGCGATGAGCCCATAAAACATGGGGAGCTCATCAACCCAACATGTGCGTTTCGTGCCAAGTCTGGCCTCTATGCCTTCAACGATGCTCCGATTTGCACGTTCAACTTATCCATTTCCTTGCGGGTGTGCTACGGAGGTGAACACTTGCTTGACATTCATGGACATTAACCATTCTTGTAAGTGTTGGTCTGCGAACTGCATGCCGTTGTCACTTACTGTTTCCATTGGTAGACCAAATCTGCAGATAATAAACTCCCATATGAATTTTTTAATGCTTCGTCCATCAATTGAATCTAGGGTTTTAGCCTCCACCCATTTTGTAAAATAATCAATTGCCACCACCAAGTACTTGACATTGCCGGGGCCGCGGGGAAGGGACCCACGAGAACAATGGCCCACTTTTGGAATGGCCAGGCCGCCGTGACCGATATCAGGTTATTCTTAGGTTTGAGAGTTCCTGGAGCATGGCGTTGACAGGCATCACATTTGCGCAATTCTGAGACGGCATCCATGTGCATTCCGGGCCAGTAGTATCCTGCGTTCATGAGTTTGGCCACCACCATCCTTGGGCCGGTGTGTAGTCTCGCAAAAGCCCTCATGAATGTCTTTGATGAGATACATTGCTTCCGCAGAGTCGACACAACCTAGCAATGGCCCGAGATACGAGCGTCTGTACAATACTCCGTTAATAACCTAGTAATGTAGTGCTTTATTTTGGAGCTTGCGGGCCTCTGCCTTGTCTTCTGGGAGGATCCCCTTAGTTAAGTATGCCCTGATCGGAGTTGTCCATGATGTCTTTCCTGTTTGAATAATATTTACTTGCTTACGAGGTACAGATGGATGATCCAATACTTCCACTCGTACATCTTTAGCTAAGTGATCAAAAACCGTTGAGGCCATTTTGCTAAATGCGCTAGCTGGTTTGTTTTGACTTCGTTTGATATGGTTTACTTTGTAGTATGCGAAGCTACCCATGAGATCCTTGGTGTGCTCCAAGTACAAGATCATGGAGGGTTCTCTTGCTTCGTAGGAACCATTGATATGGTTAGCTACTAGCATGGGATCAACATACGCTTTGACATGTTGCATTCCCATCTTTTTAGCGATGCGCAAACCTGCCAGCAGGGCCTCGTATTCCGCCTCATTGTTAGTAGTCGGGAAGTCAAGACGGATGGCATAGGTGAATTCCTTGCCGTTCGAAGTTATCAAACCTAATCCTGCTCTGGCCCCATCATCGTTGCATGCACCGTTTGTGAATAGTTCCCATTTTTCTGACGCGTCTGGTGTGGGGTCAGGCAGGATCTCTTGTTCACATTTGGCTATCTTGTCAGCAGGAACTTCAGTGACGAAATCTACTAAGATTTGCCCCTTAAAAGATGGCCTTGTCTTGTATGTTATCGAATGCTCGCCCAACTCTATAGCCCATTTTGCCAGTCGCCCTGAGAGTTCAGGCTTGCGCAGGATATCATTGATTCGGAAGTCCTTTAAGACATTGATGGGGTGACCCTGGAAATATCTGCGGAGTCTCCATGAAGCGTGTACTAGTGCGAGGACTAGTTTCTCCATTGTAGAGTACCGGGTTTCCACATCGAGCAGCGTCCGGCTTACATAGTAGATTGGGGTTTGCACCCCTTTTCGATCAACCATTATAACTGCTCCTACGGTTCTATCTGTTACTGATAAGTAAAGGGCCAACGGTTCTTCCGGCAATGGTGTTGTGAGAGTGGGCAAGTTACCTAAACATTCCTTCATCTCTTTGAAGGCTTTATCCGCTTCCGCGGTCCACTTGAAATTTGATTTTCTTTAGGCAATTCTTCAAAGTGTCCACGAAAGGGAACGACTTAGAAGCATAGTTTGACAAGAAATGATTCAAAGCTACCAAGCGTCCCATTAGTGTATGTACTTCTTTAACTAAGGACGGGGATAGCATGCGCTCGATTGCTTGTATCTTTTCTGGGTTTGCGCGGAACCCATCTTTAGTGACTATTACTCCCAGGAATTTTCCTTCTTCCATTCCAAAGGAACATTTGCTTGAGTTAAGCTTCATCCGAACGGTGCGGAGTTGATCAAAGGTCTTTTGAATGTCTTCCAACATTTGATCCTCCTCTCTGCTTTTGATGACTAGATCATCGACGTAAACCTCAAGATTGACCCCAATTTGTTTGACGAACGCGGTGTCCATCAAACGTTGATTAGTGGCCCCCGCGTCCTTTAGACCGAACGGCATTTTTGTATAACAGTCGGTGCCAGTATCGGTGCGGAATGCGGTTTTGTCTTCATCCTCCTTGGCCATCTGTATTTGATGGTAGCCCTTGTAGGCGTCGAGGAAACATTTGAATATGAAAGGTTCCAGGGAATCCACCTTTAAATCAATCTTGGGTAGCGGGTAGCAATCTTTCAGGCATGCCTTGTTTTAAGTCTTTGTAATCCACACACATACGCCAGCTACCATTTGACTTTCCCACCATGACTGGATTAGCTACCCATGTCTTGTATCTTGTCCTGCGCATAATGCCTACGTTTAAAAGTTCAGTCACTTGCTCATTCATGGCCTTTGTTTTCTCCGGCCCCATGTTGCGCTTCTTTTGGACAATTGGCTCAACCAATTTGTAAACATTGAGTCTATGTTCCGCGATGTGATGCGGGACGTCCACCATGTCTGCTGGTTGAAATGCGAACACGTCTATGTTCTTGAATAAGAGTTGCTTCAAGTGAGTGCGAATGGTGTCGGAGATTACTGGGCCAATGATAACTGTCTGATCAGGGAATTTAGGGTTAATAACCCATTTTTCCGGCTCGGTACGGACAGCTGGTTTCATTATTTTTTGCAGGTTTCTGCGCATTAATTGTGTGGCAGTTTTTGTTTCCGCATATGAAGGCTACTCCGTTTCGCGTGGGGAAACCCACCATGTGGTGCGGAGTTGCTGCATTACAATTGAACTTTGCGAGGCCTTCCCGTCCAAGCAGGACGTCATGCGACGAATTGACCGGTAAAACCATGAAGTCACAGATTTCTGCTCTTGAAAGTTTTCCGTCTGTCCAGGTGACGGGAAGTGTGAGCATACCAAGAGGGATAATTACTTCATGGATGAAGCCTGAAATGGGCTCCGTGACCGGGATAAGCTTTGCTTTATCTTCCTCATCCAGCTGGTTGAAACACTGCTGATACATGATATCCGTACTGCTCTCATTGTCTAAAAACATATTCCTAGTGCGGTAATGACCAATAACTCTTGTTATGATTAGCGAAGCTATAGAAGAGGCTCCTCCCTTAACACATGGCATGATAACATCTGCCTCTTTCCAAGAATCATCATGCATAGCATTGAACGGTCTTTTCTGTTGATATATGTTGTGAGTCATGTTACAATGATGATGCTGGATGTGGTGAACATGATGCGTGTTGAGATTGCGGATCTTTTTCTAAGTGGCTCACCTCCATCAGTATGATCTCTTTGCTTCTTCCGCATATTTTTGACTAAATGAGCCAACTGGCCGGACTTCATTGCATTCTCTATTTCCATTTTCAGGCTGTAACAGTTGTCCGTCAGATGGCCTTAGTCTTCGTGATACTCACAATATTTTGTTGTATCCCCATTCCTTCTATCGCGGCTCAATTATCTAGGCTTCGGGAATTGGACTTGCTCAGTTTTCAAAACTTCAGAAGGTGTTTTGGACAGCGGAGTCCACTCATAATTCTTCTTCTGGTGCCTTTTGGTCGCGCGAGTGTTTGCTATTTAGATAGCCGCGCGCATCATGTGCAGAAGAGTATTTGCCTTCTTCTGTTGTGCCAGAGATTCTTGACCAAATGGACTGTTTCCCTTTGCCTTTGTTGTTTGGGCCTGCATTATGGTTGCTGCCGTGATGGAAATTCTTCATTCGCGTGAAGGAGCGTTCTGAGGACGCATAGACCTTTGCGGCTTCAATGACCTCATCCCACGCATCAGCTACGCCTTCCTATCCTGTGAGGCACCTCATGAGGTCATCGTTTCGAACTCCGTGTATGAATGCAGCTCTGGTGAGTTCTTCTCCACACCCTAGTTGAAGGGCTTCTTTGTTGTAGCGGACTATGTAGTCTTCCAATGCCTCATTGTCGTTCCGAATGCATAATAAAATATGCGCCTTGTCCTTCTTGTGCTTCCGGAGATGTGACAAGTGGTTTTTAAATTTTTTTATCAGGTCATCGAAATCGACCAGACTTCCCACAGGTAGACTTTCATACCAAACCCTTGCTACGACTGTTAGGGTTTGAACAAACATGTGACACCATGCCTGAACAGGCCATGGTTTAGAACTTCCTGCACAATCGAAGGCATGTAGGTGATCGTCTGGGTCACGTAACCCATCATATTTCCCAATAGTGCATGGGAGTTTGCATTCATGAGGCATTGCAGCTAGCGCAATGCGTGCGCAAAACTTAGATCTTTCCGCAAACGACTTTGGACGATATGGCTTGCACAGGTCATCATCTTGACGTGCTTGGTTGCTGGCAACAGACTTAGAGCGTTGCTTATGATTTGAATCATATTGAACCTCGTCCTCAGACTCATAGCCGTCGGGTTCCCCATCCAGGTTGACGTTGTCCTGAACGTAAGTATTTCTACCACGTTCTCCACCACGTACCGCCTGGCGAGGCCCTGTTAGTGGACGACCATTGTTGTTCTCAGGTGCTGTGTCTTGAGAATTTTCTAGGTTGCCATAACTTAAAGCCTTCCGAGTGTCCAACTTGGCTTTTTCCATGACCATCTTTTGGTAGGCTGCTATTGTTTTGGCACTCTCCTAGGCTAGCCACTCGTCTGGATCTGGCAAGACTTGGTCATTCTGCTTCTTCTTGGCAGCTGCTGCCCCCCCCCCCCTTTAGATGAAAAGAATTAGAATGGGGTGGTTGTTTGCTTTTGGTTCACGTTCTTTGTTATGGTATTTGGTGTTACGGCGTCGACATTGTTTTGAATTGTTGCATCAACATTAACAGTGTTGGTATTTGGCTCAGTCACAGGATCCATGAGTACTGGTTTGAAAGATAAGAAAACCGTAAGTGATGGCGCCAATGAAGAAACAAATGGTCTAACCTCCTTAGGGGACGATAGACAATAGTTTCCATAGAGTTAATCCTTCACTAGTAGCTTCCTGGATTGGACTGATCTGCAAGTAAGAGTAGGATTCGGGTAGGGAGACGACTACACAAGGTAGTAGTTTATGACAAAAACGGGGTGAATGGGGATACTATCAAGTGATAGCTCTTTGGGTTAGCAAAAAGTGTCCCCTTTATTAGGGATATGATCCCTTATATAGAGGTGGACGTATGCCACCATTACCCTAAACTCTAATCGTAATGGGCCAAGCCCGGTTAGGGTTGTCTCCACTACCCTAAGCTATATTAGTAAAGTAGTTAAAATCTATAAATAAGGAAACATGGAACGATTACCGCATTTACCGCTCCGCGCGCGAGCATTACTCTGTGATTGTGGGAGGGTAGTTATTGCTTTGCTTGCTGGAGAAGTTTCCTTATTGCGCGGAGAGCTCTTCCGCGGGATCCTGATTCCGGGTTTGGGTATAACCGTTTAGTGGTTTAGTACCCAATCCCATCAAGACCTTATCCCAGTGGATAGGATCTTCAAAACCCGGTGGTTGCCCGACATAAACTTTTTCCTTAACCACACCATAGAGACAAGCACTCGTAAAGTCCATCTGATACACCTTGAATTTCATATATGATGCATACGCAAGAAACATTTGGATTGCTTCAATACGTGCAACGGTGCATAGACTTCGTTGTAGTCAATTCCCCCCATTTGATGAAAGCCTTGTACGACCAATCGAGCTTTGTTCCGTACAATCAATCCTCTATCATCTTTCTAGCACTTAAACACCCATTTAGTGCCAATCTTCTTCCTGTCTTGTGGTAAATCTGTTAACGTCCAGACTCCTAACTTCTTAAATTATTGTAACTATTGCTTCATCGCATCCACCTATGACTCGTCTAGCAAAGCTTCCTTGTAAGTCCAAGGCTTAACCTGCGAAACATAACAAGGAAAACACCAATCATTTTGATCACCTGATTTTTGAATTTTAGTATACAGGGCAAGGGCTCCAATATTCTCAGTTGATGATGCACGACTCAATTCGCGTCATCACACTGCTTCCAGGATCACCAATAACCTGTTCTAATGGAAGAACCCTATGAATCCGAGATTCCGGATGTTCAGGAACAGGAATCACCGATTGAATATTCAAGTTCTCCGCCATATCCAGATCATTACCCGTATTCGATGAAGATGGAATATCTGGATTTGGGTTCACTGGTGGTGATACTGCCGAATTATCCAAGACTGCTTCACTATTAACTTCATCATCGTCTTCCGACTCAGAAGAATCAAACGTTGTAGAAGCTTCTTGAAAAATTTCTTCCTCTGCTACAGGAGCATTGGCATCATTACAAGTTGCAGGAGGAGTTACGGTGATTGGACGCATTAACGGTGAAGTCACTGGATTCTCATACTCGTAATATAATCGTAAAACAGCCTCTTCAACCAAGCGTTCAAGATTGAATGACTCAAATAACTCTTTGTAGTCAAACATCAATCGGGCCCATTTCCAGGAGCATTTTGAGTGTAGAGTTGAACATCCACATTAGCCCACCCTTCAACTTGTTGAGTTCTTTTGTTAAACACGCGTTTAAGTGGTGTCGCGTATCCAACAAAATAACCTTCTTCAGCCTTCGGTCCAAACTTTTCCGTAGGATTCAGCATCGTACATGGTGCCCCGAATGGTTCTAGAAACTTTAAATTTGGCTTGCGTCTGTTAAGCAGTTCATAAGAAATCTTTCCAAACTTCTTCACTGTCAACACACGGTTCAAGGTATAACATGCTGCATGAATAGCTTCATTCCAGAAAATAACCGAAAGATTAGAATCTGCAAGCATAGTTCTAGTTGCTTCTATTAGAGTCCTATTCTTTCGTTCTGCAACACCATTCTGTTCTGGAGTATAAGGTGCACTATACTTGTGATGAATTCCTTTTTCCTCGCACATTACATCCATCATGGAATTCTTAAACTCCGTCCCGTTGTCACTTCTTATTCGTTTAATCTTCAAACCATAAATGTTCTCCAACCGGGCAAACAGAATCTTCAAATTGCTGAAAGTTTCGCTCTTGTGATGCATGAACATCACCCACGAAAATCTAGAATAGTCATCGGTAACCACAAGCCAATAAAGATATCCGTTGATACTTTTACGCTTCACTGGTCCAAAAAGATCCATGTGTAGACGTTCAAGTGGAATGCTAACAGAGTTTATTTTCTTGGGTTTGTGGGAATGCTTATGCTATTTCCTTTCTTACAACTCACACATTTATCATTCAAGTGGAAATGTTAAACATTCACGCCTTCCACCAGCCAGTTCTTCACCAAATTATTTATCTTCCTTAGGTGAATATGCCTTATCCGTCTGTGCCACATAATCGATTCTTTCTCGGTAGCCTTAGATAGAAAACATGTTACTTGACCCTGTGTAGTGGTAGTTTTGCCCATGTCAAGAATGTACAAGTTGTTCACTCTCGGAGTCTTAAGCATAATCCACTCCTTAGGTATCTCAAAACCAGGTTTCAGGATGTAGCAAGACTTATCATCAAAGTGTACAATAAACTTCTTATCACAAATCTGAGAAACACTCAACAGATTTTAATCTATCTGTTTCGCATAAGATATATTCTCAAAACTCACAATCCCATTACTCACACTCCCTTCCATTGTAATATAACCACCTTTGTTTCCTACAAACGCCACATATCCTCCATTGATATTCTTAATGTCGAACAAGAGCATCATATCTCCAGTCATGTGCCCGGAAGCTCCACTGTCAACAATCCAAAGATTGCTAACATGGCCAGCTGGAACTCCGTGCACCAATCAACAAATGATTAGTTCTTACGGGGGACCTAAGCCTTTGTGGTCTTGGGTCTTTGAGTGTCAATAATTGGAACATTCAAAGAATCAATTTTCTCATAAACAACTTTCTTCTCAACACTTGATTTCTCTAAAACATTCGTTTTAGAATCCTGTTTCACTGAACCTGTAGAAGTTGAGCTTGAGGCACCTGGAGAACCTTTTGGTGACCAAGACTGTTTCGAACGTTTCAAGATTCTAATTTGAGGTTGTTTCACATCCTCAATTTTCTTAGAAACATTCTTAGGTGGAACATTCCTAGTTACCTTGTCTGATTTAATAGACGAAGGTCCAGTAGATGATTTAGCAACCGGTTTTCGAAAAAACCTTTTGCTTTTCATTCACTGTGTTCACCATTGGTTTCTTCCACTTCTTCTCCATAGCAATCAATTACGATTTTCATAAACAATCGGTTGGTTTCCTCTTTGATAAAAATTTGGTTTGTTATAAAATTGCTTTTGAGGATAAAATTACCTCTAAGGATAACCAACATTCGGATTTCTATAGTGTTGCCTATTCTCAACCTCTTGCCTTTTGCATCTTACGTATGGACAGTGAGCAAGTATATGCCCTCTCTCTCCACACTTAAAACAGGCACGGTACTCCTCAAATGAGTTATTGTCATGATAGTTAGCGAATGAGTTAACCGGGTATTGATCATTAATACACTTTCGCCTTAAACTCTCAGGAGCAGGCTCCGTTGAGTAAGCCGGTTCAAAAAATCCGTTAACTTTGTCCTTTGGTTTGACAAATTTGGTAACATGAACCTTTGATGGTTTTGAATTATCACCATACAGTCGCTTAATCAATTCAGGTGGCATGTCATTGGTCCTTTCAGATTTTGGAAACCAAAGTGTACTTTCTTGCCAAATTTTATCTATTTTAGAATAATTTGCGAACTGTATAGGATAATCCTCATCAAAAATTATTTTATCAGATCCTTCCATCCGATAAAATACTTTCACAGGTTTGTCACTCGACTCATTTTCTCACATTTCTTAACTGATTGATTCTGATTGTTTACAACTTTTTGAGGATGTTGAACCTTAGGTGTTGAATAACCCTCAATGGTTCGAATGTGATTTTCCAAAGGAATATCAACATTCTTCCTAGTTTCCTCATCCTCTAAGTCTGAATCATCAGTTACAGCAACTACTCCTTCATCATTCAATCCCAAAATCGGTCTCACATCAGAATTTGGATCACCAACACTAGAAGTGTTTGATTCATTTTCTGATGTGGAATCTGACTTTACTGAACTCTCCGGTGTCACATCATCAAGATTGTGATTTTCAAATAACACTGGGGATGGAATAGATTTATATGCATTGGATTGAATGTTTTCCTTGACTGGTTTCTCAACAATGTGATCTAAAACATAGGCCACATTGCTGTAACTCTCTAATTTCTTATTGACCTTTTCAGAAAAACATTTTATTTTTGCCATTTCAAGTTTTGTTTCTTCAATTTCATTTATATAGTTGTTAATGGCAATCTGTTTATTTGAAAGTGTTTTTGTTAATTCTGAAACGTCTTTCTTATAGCTTTCTAGTGTTTTATTTAAAGCTCTCTCACTACTATAAGACTCAATGGCGGTTTTAGCACTATCTAGTTCATACTTTAAGTGCTTAATCTCACCTTCAAGCCGATCACATTTACCACAATATTTATCACTAGAAGATGAGTTAGAACTTGCCAGTTTCGGAGAATCTGTCATTGCCCTTAAAGCGAAATGAACTTCCTTTCCTGCGAAGAACTTGGAGTAATCAACTTTCGTACAAGTATCATCCACTATGCAAGACTTCTTTGTCATCAGAAAATATGCTTCAGCAAGAAGTTGCTCAACATCATTATCAAGTGAATTAACACTTGATTCAGAATCAGATTCGCTTTCTGTGTCAGAATAGACAGACTCTTGATCTTCAGAGATATCAACAATAGAATCAACAATCTTTTCTGAAACTGCTTCTTCAATAACCGGTTCCTCAACCTTCTCAGGAACAACTTCTTCAATTAACTCTTCAATCACCACCTTCTTTTCCAAGTCCTCAACTATCACCGACTCTTCACTTACCACTTCTTGTGCAAAACATGCGAAATTCCCACAGTGACTTCTTCAACACCATTTGCATGTTGTTCCAGTCAAATCCTTCATCCTGTTGAATAACCAAAGGTTGATTCTCATTTTGCTATTGAGTGTTTGGTACATTCACGGGAACAAGAGTTCTATCACGGTTTGGTGTTTTTTGAGTTTGGTTAGGTGTAGATGTTTGTCTTTGGTTGGTATTTTGGGAGGTGTTTTATCGGTTTTGGTAATTGTTTTGATTTTGATAGTTGTTGTTTTGATTTTGGAAAGTTACTTGGTTTTGTGCTTGGCGGTTTTGGTAGTTTGAATTGAATGGGTTGCGGTTTCTTTGTTGTTTAGGATGGGTACACTCTCGAGCAAAATGTCCTTTGGTTCCACAGTCAAAGCAAGTCACTTTCGCCTTGTTGAAACCATACATAGTGTTTGGCGAAGTTGTAAGATCAGTTCTCCCTATTTTCTCGATAAACTATGTCGCCCTTCTCATAACACTCGCAAATTCCCATTGAATGTTAATCAATTCCATTTCTTCCTTGTCGATTTGTGCATAATCCTCATTTGTCAGATTATTGTTTCCAATCTGACTAGCAACAAGTCCGTTATACGAAGAAACCATTGCCGAAACTAAAGCAATATGTTGTTGTGCTACATCAACCGTCACATTGTTCATGTTAGAAGTTTCTAACACGATCGGACTTGAGCTTGATGAATCTTGGTTCACAACCGGTGTAACTTATGGTTGTTGTGGTTGTGTCATGTTCACCGGTGATGCTCCATAATAGCTAGAAGCTTGAAATGGAGGTTGAGTTGGTGTGTAAGATGGTCCAGATGACACACCATAATAGCTTGCTGCACTTGTCGGTTCAACTTTCGACACAAAAGTTGTCTATGGTGCAACACTCACACCTCCAGTTGGAATAGCAGAAGAAGCTGAACTAGCATAATAAAGTTCGGGATTCTGTGGAATCTGTGCTCTCTTTGATTTCCTCCGTTCTTCCATCTCCTTGTTTTCCAACATCTGAATAAACTCATTAATCGTCCAATAAGCAAACGAATTCTTTTCTTTCAAAACCTCAACATGTTGTCCCCAATATGGAGGCAATGCATCAACAAACTTCTCTACAACTTCATTCATGGGAAAAATAATCTCATAGTTTGTCAATTCGAATAGCGAATGAAAGAATCTTGGAGTAAGTTCCTTCAAAGTCTAATTTCCCACATAGCTAAAGTTTTCAAACTCTTTCTTTAGCTCTTGAACTCGAATTCTTCTAGTTTTCTCATTCCCGTCATGTCTACTTTTTAGTGATTCCCAAAGCTGTTTAGAAGTAGCACATGGTCCAAACTGATGTAACAAATTAGTAGTCAATGCCTGAGATAACTGTGAGTATGCTTTCTTCTCAGCTGCATACTTCTTTTTCTCGTCATCCTTTAGGTCATCAAGTGATATCGGTGTGGTTGAGTTTTCGATTGTTGGTGCTACATAACCTTCTCGATCATCTTCCATGCTTCCCCACCATCTAAACCCATACCTTCAAGATGAATCTGAAACCTCTTTTGCCATGAATGATATTCACTCATATCTAACATCTTTGGTGGTCTGTTTCCATTTCCCGTAGATAAGTCATTAACCAAAGTTGTTATGGCATTGGTGGTTTTGGCTTTGAACTGCTGCTACAACTCCCCAATAATCTGGAATTTGTTGTGGAGGTGGTCTAACAGCGGGTTGTGATGAACTTGATACGCCCTAGTAATTCGGGATGTTGTGGTTGTGTGTTCCCTCTATCAGCTGCAACGGCCCATGGTTTCATAGGTGTTTGTTGTGGTTGTGGTTAAGTCATAACAGGTCTCGGTGTCATAGGTAATCCCCAAATGTTGTCCATGATGAATAAAATCCCAAACACTTAGAAAAATCTTGAAAATCTGAACATTGGTTCGACCTACGTGGAGTCGAATGAACAAGAAAAGACTGGTTTGACCTCAGGAAACAAGTTCGAATGAGTAATCTGACAAACTAGAACTTGGTTCGACCTCTGAAGTAATTAGTTCGACCTCACGACTAGTTCGAATGAACAAACAACACTCGAATGAACAACAAAAACTCTGATTCGACCTCTAACACCACTTGATTCGACCCTAGACTTGACTGATTCGACCTCTAACATGACTCCTTCGACCTCAACTCAAACTGGTTCGACCCGACCCATTTCAAAAATCAATTTTCCCTCAAAAATCAACAATTTTAAACTGAATTTCCAAAAAGTTGTTGGATTTTGATGAAATTAAGCAGGTTATGAATCGGATTGATAGGAGATCAAGTTTTGTGAAAGAATTTTTGATTTTAACCGTAAAAAACTAGTCCGAATCAATCAAAATCCATGTTCTTTGAAAGTTCATGCAAAACAACAAAATTTTAGGTGTTTTTGATGAAAAATCTGACTGATTTGTATCAATTTGCAGTTGTGTGATTGAGCAATGGCTCTGATACCACTTTGTAGGATCGGTTTTTGACAAAACAATACAAAGATCACACAA
The DNA here is from genome assembly GCA_030844895.1 of Ambrosia x helenae. NCBI lineage: Eukaryota > Viridiplantae > Streptophyta > Magnoliopsida > Asterales > Asteraceae > Ambrosia > Ambrosia x helenae. Next base: position 42,484 of record JAUTDX010001118.1, on the reverse strand, counting down.
GTATGAGCAAACTAGGTACGGAAACCCTAATTCGCATGCAAAATGATAATAATCAAGATCAGAACACGTAAAGATCCATTTTCAATCGATTTCCATTAATATAAACTTGATAAACCTTTACAATTTAGAATATTAATGAAAACACAACTTTCAAGAACCTTCTAGACTCACCTAGAAACACACACACTAACACACCTAACAAAATAACCGTGTTGAGTTGTAAACTAACTTCAACATATATATAGACCTTTCATTCGACCCCCACAGGGTGCGAATGGACTCGTTCGACCCTACGAGGGTGCAAACCAACCATATAATAAACATTCTAACACATTCGACCTTCATAATCTACATTCGACCTGATAATACTCCATTCGACCCTAACAAAATCTTCATTCGAACCCCCCGTAATGGTCGAATGGAATTCCAATTTACCAAAAGTCTTCAAAACTTCGACAATCTTTATGAAATCCGAAAGAGATAGCCACAATATGCATTAACAAAACATTTTGACAGCTAGAATGTGTGATCTCGCGGTTGCAGACGAAGAGACCCACTTGGTACAGCAACATCAGGATAGGTTCAACCTAACTAAAGTTGATGGGGTGATTGACATGAAGATGCAGAGTCGACATTATCAAGTTAAATAGGAAGAACATCGACCTCTTTGAGGAGAAACGATTCAACTTGCATATATTGATGATCACATTGTATATTATTGAATCTTCATGAGGAAACAAACAATGAAGCGACGATGTAACATATTTTGTGTGGATCTTGAAACCCTTTAATTGCCATCTTAAACTTGATGTTAAATTACCACTTTATCTATCTAGTTTAATGTTATATAATGCACCATAAAGGACTTAATTAAGAGCATGGTTTTATTGAAATTGAGTTGGTGTTATGAAAGGAGGTTACATGTTGAGTGTGATATAAGGTGTGGATTACACACATATACAATGAGCATTATATCTTGTACACAAAGGGCATAATAAAAGGAAGAAAATGACCAAAGATTAGACATTTGTGAAGAGACCCATAAACTTCCATCTTAAAACTTTGATGAAATTACTTTATTATACACTTTTGGTCCTTAATAAGGTAACTAGTAGGATGCCTGCGCGTTGCCGCGGATACTTATGTTTTTTTGCTAACGTTGTGTGACGGGTTTTACGTAACTTATTTTTATTACTAATTTGCTATGACAACTAATATATCAATTTCCAAAGAGTAATTGAGTATAAACAAAAACAACTATATAAAATATGGTAGACGACATTATGGATATGTAAATCGCTATAAGACTGCATATCATGTTTTTGTTTCTATAGTTATTAATTTGGTAAAATGTTTATGTGGATCACGTCCCTTAGCAAGTACATCTTCGTCAATCGGAGATGTGATTTTGATCATCCTAGCAAGCAAAGTAGTTAGTGAATCATTCTGGAAAAGAACTTGCAAAAAAAAAAAAAAACACAAAAATAAGTTTTGAACTAACGTAAGTTATAAATCACAATTAAGTCTTATCATGTGCTTATATGGAGATTTTAACTTTGACACACATGTATTTCTTTTACCAGGCCACAGGATGGCTAATGATACATCTTAACAGTGGAAGTACTCGTAGGAATGAGTAACATCTACTTGGTTGAACACTTCTCTATTGTATTTCTCATTGAAAAGTTTCACCATGCCTATCATAAAATAAAAAAGATATATAAACTGGTTTTAAAAGGGCATGTCAAGTGGGCGGGGTAATGGGGTTAAATAGAAGGTCAAAGTAGGTATATTTCATATCAAGATGTTATGTCGGGTCGGGCTTGTTGACCGCCAACACTAAGTACTTGTCTATTTATTCCAAAAGTAAAATATGAAATCTAATATAATATAATTGCATAAGTTATTATAATGCCAATGGATTTAATTATTTTTTAAGGAATTACATATGAGAATGGAATGTTTTAACTATTTAAAATCATGTATTCAAACGGAGAATCGTGCCATGAGCCAAAAAATAATCAAATTCATTCGGAAGAAACCACATGCGTTCCATCACACCTAGAGGTGGTGATTTCACAACCGATCTACTTAACGGGTAAAAAAGCTAAATAAAAGAAACAAGTCAAATGGGTCAAAAGTCATCTAAAATGTATTTCTCTAAGCATAGGAGGTGAGTTCAAGCATCTTAAAATGACAAACTTACATATTGTCCATCTAAAAGGCTTTATAAATGTAGAATTTTTTAAAATGCCTCATGTTTTAAAATTAAGTTGTTAAAGTCATATTATCACATTTCATGCAGTTGAATTGAATGTATGTCTGCACCACCAGGAATTCCCTAGGAAGCAAGTCATCACAATTCAACCAAGTTTATACTCTTCATAGAAAGCTGCATTTTTAAGCAGCAAATAAAGGGAAAAAAATGAAATTGTAAGCTTTCCTATTTTTGTTTCAAACAACTTAAGGATACAATATTATGTGTTGTAGTTATTTTAAATAGCAGTTAAATAAGGAAACAATTTTAGATGCAAGTGTAAAAACACCGAACGGAAACATAAGGAATCAGTGATAAGCCGTATTGACCTTTGACACAACATAAAGTGCTAGTTTTTTGTTTAATTGTTGTTCAGAACATCAACATAAGAAATCAACTATAATTGTTTTCCTAAATAATAGATTCCAAATTGTAGTTTGCAATTTTAAATAAGCCCTATATATGCACAAATTCTCTATAAGTCATAGCAATGCATAGTAAGTGCAAGAATAAAACAAAAAAAAATATTTAAAGGAATAAGTTGATACTTTTTTGGTTGGAACAACTAAACAATTTGATGAGGTATGAATGTTGCTACTTATGTAACTGACCAGACTCTATTGTTTTTTTAAAGACCTTTGGATGTGTTCTACCGTCTTTCTATCTTTTTATTAGAAATTAAAGCCATAGCAACAAATCTAACTTAGGCCAAAGAAAAATAAAAAATAAAGGATTGCAACTTTCCTACTCGAGGTAGCCCATAGGATACCATGATCAAGATACAAAAATATTAATTCAATCTATAATTCATCTTTAGAAAGATTTATAAAAAAAAGTCTATAATTCAAGACTTTTATATATTTAGGAGAATATATACAACACAACACAAAACATAAACAAAGAGCATGGTAGACTAAGAACACTATATAAAACATGTGAAATAGAAGCAAGTTTTGTTTAAGCATTTCATTAAGCACTTGGTGTGCGGTTTAAAACCTTCAAATTATAAGCAAAATGCTGGATATGAAACCTAATACATGTACATAGAACAACCAATGTACAAATATAATGCATATCCAAAAGAATTTACATACAACGGTATATATTAAAACTTAAAGAAAAACCATAATAAAAAAACAACCTGCAAATTGATTTTCAAAAATATTAGCAACACAGACCTACATAATAGATTTGTGAAGATGCGATTGAACTAAAAAACACTAAACAAAAAGTAATAATGATATTAATGTGTGAAGATGATACCTTCGGGTTTGAATTGAATTTGAAGGAGTCTTTTTATATAGATATTTTCACATTGTTTTTGTTATGGCATTGAGCTAAAAAAAACTCCTTTATAAAGCGTAACTGAAGCAACGATAGGTCACATTCAGTTGTAGCGTCGCATTCATAGAGATTGAATTGGGTGTTTTAAGGATGAGCATTGAAGTGGATGTTAAAAACCAGACTCTTCCTATGCCAACATTCAATTGGTTGTTTATGAATAAGGGTTACATTTTAAGAGAAGTATAAACTGTGTATCAAATACATATACAATAAGCATTAAAATTGTACACGAGAGGTATAAAGAAAAGAAAAAGACAAAAAATTAGAGATTTGTAAAGAGGCCTTTAAACTTCCATCTTAAAATTTGGATAAAATTACTTTAATACCCACCTTTAGTACTTAATAAGGTAATAGAGATAGAGATAATATAATAGAGTTCTAAATCCACACCATTGACCACCATTAGACTTGAATTCTTTGCCTCATTAGAATGGATACTTTACCTTTACACATTGATACCGCTGGACTACAAACCATAAATTTAATATTGTAAGTTCCGTATCTCAGTTAAACCTGTATAGCTTATTGGATAAGAAATAACTGTTCTGCAAAGAACAAGATGTTCTTACTATGAAAAGAAATTGATTATTTTTTATATTAACATATTAGGTGGATTCCTTTATACGTGAATCTAATAATCAAAACGATTGGGGTGAAGTATTTTAATTCTTCGTGAAATTGCAGTACACACCTTTTATTAAAATCCGTGGTCGCGAAAGGTTCCACTCATATAGAATATCTTAATTACATCTTGTGCACAACATTTTTATAGGTAAGTTTGATGTTATCTATCACACCTACCTAAGGGTATTTTTTTAACGGTCAAGTGGAATCACTCACGGACTACTAGAGTATCATCGTATTACACCATCAAATCATCAATTCAGGAGCAAACTCATAATTATGAGAAAACCCACTTGTGAGATTCAAACCCAGAACCTAATAGTCCCCAAGTCTTATCTCATCACCAAAATGTTGATGGGCTATAATGCCTACTTAGAACACTCCCTAAATTTCAAGTGAGACTAAAACCCAACACTTCTTTTTGAATGAGGGTCATATACTTTGGTCAGTAGACCAAGCTAATGGTTGTTAAGGCTATTTTTTAAAGAGTTAATTGCTAATTTAAGATTTGTCAAAAATTGCCACTTTCATCCAAATCTTTTTTTTGTTATTTTAGTCCCTGTGGTTTCATTTTTTTGTTATTTTAGTCCTTGTGGACTAACAAGATTTGGATGAAAGTGACAATTTTTTACAAAACTCAGGGACTAAAATGATAAAAAATGAAACCACAGGGACTAAATTGACAAAAAAGAAGATTTGAATGAAAGTAGCAATTTTTGACAAACCTCATGGACTAAATTGGCAATTAACTCTTTTTCAAATGAGTGAAAAAAAAATAGTACAATAGTTTTATAAAGAGTAAATAGCCTAAACAGTCTCTGTGGTTTGGGTCATTTTACCAGTCCAGCTCAAAATCAAAATAATTGCTTGAACAATCCCTTGAGTTTTACGAAATAGGCCAAAACAGTCTAATTACTTAACGGGGTTAACTCAACCTCGTTAAATCAGGGGCAAAATCGTTATGTCACCTCAATTATTTCACTACTGTTAAAATATAATAATTAAAAAAATCAAAGAAATATATAATAACATTTAAAAACTTAAGTGGGACACACCACCCACCTCATCTTCTTCAATCTATACCACCCATCACCATCTTTACCTTTCGCCACCACCTTCCATCTCCTCCACCTTTCACCACCACCACCATCCACCCACCAACCTAAAACATGTAGATAAAAAAACACCCTAAAAATAATCTGTTTACCTAAAAAAAAAATTATATATAAAAAACGCCCTCATTGTCTCTAATCATACATACCCATGGCTAAAACCCGTTCCACAAGAAAAACCCTAGATTCATTCACCATTAAATCAACCATTAAACCCATCAAACGTACCTTCAATTCATCATCTCCCTTTAATTCTTTCTTATAATCCCTTTTTTTATCTAACGATTATGTCTTTTGTTGAAAACAGCTGGCGATTGTGTGTTGATGAGGCTTGCACAACCATCCAAGCCATCCTACGTGGCAAAGGTAGAAAACATAGAATCAGATGGTAAAAAAGGTAATATTAAAGTGAACGTGCAGTGGTATTATCGGCCTGAGGAATCGATTGGTGGCCGGAGAGAGTTTCATGGCATCAAAAAGTTGTTTTTGCGGATCACCGGGATTTGATTACGTCAGTGGCTGATTCGGATTTGATTACGTCGGTGGCTGATTCGGATTTGATGACGTCGGCGATTAATCCAGCGTTAAATCTTGAAATGGAGAACAGTTGCTGCCAAAATTGCTTGTTCCACCTTTGCAACCTGAAAACTGATCCGACCGATTGTCACCACGACCAGCACACAAACTGTGAACGACGCCGTTGCACCCCTTTGACTATTGGGTTTTCACGGTTGCCCCTAAACCATATTCTTTGATTATTGGGTTCTTTATTCTCCATAATCAAGAATTGGCTGTAGTGTTTAGGTTCTAAAGTCTGGAATGTGAGAATTAAGGTTTGGATAAAATGTTCTGGAAGAAGATGATGATACAGGAGAAAAATGGAGGTGGGGTGGGGGGGGGGGGTAGGGATGGGGTTTATTTTTTAGAGGTAACTTGATGATTTTGCCATGACTTAATAAGATTGAGTTGACCCCGTTAAGTAATTGGATTGTTTTGGCCTATTTCGTCAAACTCAAGAGAATGTTCAAGCAATTATTTTGATTTTAGGCAGGACTTTGCTATTTACTCATTTTATAAATAATGTAAAACACTATAATTTCATTTAATAAATTTAACAATGTCTTTATCGATAAAGATATTTTTGTATGTACATCAACTCACAATTTTAGAAGAATTTTTTTCCACCTAAACACATCCATAATTTGATACAAGGAACAAAACTGATGCAAACGAGTTGATGCCAGAACCCGACCCGTAACCGATCCGACCCATGTCTAATATCCAGCTGGAAGCCGCCAAAAATGGAGTTATCTGCTGTTTAGTTTTTTTTTCAGTTATTATCTTTTGTTGACTTTGTTCAAGTTTGTTTTATCTAATAAGTTGTTACCTATTTTGTGGGATCTAGAATGGTTTATATTCTAGTCCTTTTTGCTAAGAATGTAGTTGGTTTTTATTAATAAAAGAAGTTGGCTCTGCTCCAGTTTGGGAACTCTGATTATTATCGATTGTTTGCATAAGAAATTGCATCAGTTGGTATCAGAGCCCAGCACGGCTCCATGGCAGAACGTGGCGGAAACTTTCGACGACATCCCCGTAGAGACGCCGGCCGAGGCAACGAAGATGACGCGAGAGACCCACGTGACATCGCGGAAATTGCGAGGTTGCAACAACGGGTCCGGGACCTGGAATTGCAACATGAAGACAACTACGGGGACACCGACAACAGGGATGACTTTGACGGTGAGGGAAACCCATTTGGTCGACAGGGTCGACGAAGGGAGCCATTGAATCCTGATCCGCTTCGAAACATGGGGATAAAGATCGAGATTCCAGAATTTGATGGTCGAGCTATGCCGGATGAGTTTATTGATTGGCTCAGCACCGTAGAGCGTGTTTTTGATCTCAAAGACATTTCTGATTCGTATAAGGTAAAACTTGTTGCTATTAAACTTCGTAAATATGCTTCATTATGGTGGGATCATATAAAAAAAAAAGAGGGCTCAGGAGGGAAGGTCAAAAGTCACGACTTGGGAGAAAATGAAGAAGCTTTTAAAAGAGAAGTTTTTACCCATTAATTATCGCCAAGAAGCTTTCTTGGAATATCATAACCTTTCCCAACGGACCTCTACCGTTGAGGATTTGATTAATGAATTTGACAGGCTAAGGATGAGGTGTGGGGCTGAAGAAGAGGAAGAACAACTTGTCGCCCGTTTTTTGGGTGCCTTACGATCAGACATATCAGATATGGTCCAACTCCAACCATATTGGAGCCTTAATGATGTGTGTCGACTAGCATTAAAAGTTGAGAAACAATTAAAGGGGAAGAATAAAAGCACACTGACCAAACTTGGCCCAATCAAAGCCGAGGATAATCGTGTTACAGTACCAATTACCGCGCACAATCGGTCTGGCCCAATCAAAGCTGTGACCGCAAGTGCCTCGTCTGGACCAGCTACTACTCCGGTTCGTATTACTCAATGCTTTAAGTGTCACGGTTTGGGTCATTTTGCTCGAGAATGCCCAAATACACATCTTGTTACACTCACTGAGGATACAATCCCTGTGTACGATACCGATGGAGAAGAGAAAACAGACGCCTATGAGGAAGTTATATACCCAGACAAAGGGGAGTCCTTGGTTGTACAACGAGTTCTTAGTACAGCCCCGGGATCCCGTGTCGATGACACAATGTGGCTCCGTAACAACATTTTTCGCACAAAGTGTACGGTAAAAGGGAAGGTTTGTACCATTATCATTGATGGTGGTAGCTGTGAAAATATGGTGGCAACAAGTATGATTGAAAAGTTGGGCTTGAAGGCAGATCCGCATCCTGACCCGTACCAACTTACATGGCTAAAGAAAGGGAATGTAGTCAAAGTCACCCAACGCTGCCTCGTAAAGTTTTCAATTGGTAATCGGTATTCGGACGAGGTATGGTGCGAAGTTATTCCTATGGATGCGTGCCATATCCTTCTAGGACGACCGTGGCAATACGATAGACAAACGAAACACGATGGGTTTAAGAATACTTACTCATTTCGGAAGGACGGCATCAACATCACTCTCGCCCCCTTAGATACGCGAGAAAATGGAACAGAAGCTGTTGTGCTCACAAAATCCGCTTTCATTGACTTTACTAAACTCACCGTACCTCCGTTGATACATGCTCTTGTAGTTGTGGAACAAAATAAGGCAGTTGAAGTACCTCCCATTGAAGTGCAACCCCTTCTGGAGGAGTTTAAGGATGTATTTCCAGAAGACATTCCAGCGGGTTACCTCTTATGCGAGATATACAACACTGCATTGATCTTATGCCTGGCTCCGTTATCCCTAACAAGCCAGCCTATCGCATGAACCCTAAAGAATTTGAGGAACTTCATCGACAAGTCACCGAGTTACTCAATAAAGGACTCATTCGCGAGAGCATGAGTCCTTGTGCTGTTCCGACATTACTTGTGCCAAAACCCGGGGGAGCTTATCGCATGTGTGTAGACAGTCGGGCAGTGAACAAAATCACCATAAAGTACCGCTTCCCTATACCCCGTTTTGAGGACCTACTTGATCAATTACATGGGGCGGCGGTTTTCTCCAAGATTGACCTACGTAGCGGGTATCATCAGATTCGTATGCGGCCGGGGACGAGTGGAAGACTGCATTTAAAACACGAGATGGTCTCTATGAATGGATGGTTATGCCGTTTGGCCTTTCAAATGCTCCGAGTACGTTTATGCGTTTAATGAATCATGTTTTCAAATCTCTTATCGGTCAATGTGTTGTCGTTTATTTCGATGACATTTTAGTGTTTAGTCAAGATGTTCACCAACACCTTCGACACCTCCGACAAGTATTTACAGTCCTCAGGGAACAGAAACTTTATGCTAATGGAAAAAAATGTCACTTCCTTTCTCAGGAAGTCTTATTTTTGGGCTATCTTATTTCAAAACATGGGATCCGAATGGATGAGTCCAAGATCGAAGCTATCCTGTCATGGCCAACTCCCACTTCTGTTCATGAGGTGCGAAGTTTTCACGGCCTCGCATCCTTCTACCGCCGGTTCATCCGTAACTTTAGCTCAGTTGTGGCTCCCATTACTGATTGTTTAAAGGGCCACACGTTCACTTGGTCCACACTTGCTAATAAGGCATTTGAGGAGTTAAAACAACTGGTCACCTAAGCTCCTGTACTTGCTTTACCTAATTTTAACATCTCCTTTCAAGTCGAATGTGACGCATCCGGTTTTGGGATTGGGGGAGTCTTAAGCCAAGAAAATCGGCCGATCGCTTTTTATAGTGAAAAACTTAGTGAGGCGAGACTGAAGTACAGTACCTATGACAAAGAATTCTACGCTATTATTCGGAGTTTGGAGTATTGGCGTCACTATTTATTACCAGGGGAATTCGTGTTATTCTCGGACCACCAGGCCTTACGGTTTATTAATGGTCAACACAAGCTTAATGCCCGTCACGCTAAGTGGGTTGAGTACCTGCAAGATTTTTCGTTTGTCATCAAACACAAAGCTGGTAGTCACAATACTGTAGCTGATGCGTTAAGCCGGCGACGAAACCTCCTAACATCGCTGCAGATTCAGGTTGAAGGCTTTGAAGTCTTTCGCAGCCTTTACCCAGACGACCCTGATTTCTCGACACTATGGGCGGATTGCCAATCGGCTCCCTCAAAAGGATACGTCATCCAGGGTGGTTTCTTGTTCCAGGGACGTCGGTTATGTGTCCCTCGTTGTTCTCTAAGAGATGCTATTATTCTGGAAAGCCATCAAGGGGGTCTAGCAGGGCACTTTGGACAAGATAAAACTCTAAGGCTTGTCCAGGAACGTTTTTTATGGCCTAAAATGCGCACTGATGTCAATCGGATTGTCGACCGTTGCCGTATTTGTCATGTCGCCAAAACACACCACTCAAATGCGGGTTTGTATACCCCATTGCCAGTGCCAGAGGGCCCGTGGGAAGACGTTAGTCTCGATTTTGTAGTGGGACTTCCCCGTACTCAACGTCAAAAGGATTCAATTATGGTTGTCGTGGACCGATTTTCCAAGATGGCACACTTTGTTCCATGTGCCAAGACGTATGATGCAAGTCAAGTAGCCCGTATTTATTTTGCTGAGATCGTGAGGCTCCATGGTGTGCCTAAGTCATTAACTTCTGACCGGGACGTCAAGTTTGTGGGACATTTTTGGAGGACGCTGTGGAAACGTTTGGGTTCTAAGTTACACTTCAGCAGCGCCCACCACCCTCAAAGTGATGGCCAAACCGAAGTGACAAACCGCACCCTTGGGAATTTACTACGTAGCCTTGTTGGGACACACCCCCGACAGTGGGACACAATCCTTCCCCAGGCGGAATTTGCTTATAACCGTTCTACACACAGGTCAACGGGGATGTCTCCCTTTCTGATTGTCTATGGCAGGAACCCTTTCACTCCGCTGGACCTCACGCCCATACCTGCAACTGATCACTTTAGTGCTGATGGGGAAGAACGTTCCGCTCAGATCAAGGAAATTCATAAGCAGGTGCGCGCACAGATTGAAAATAATAATATTGTGTATCAACGACGAGCGAATGTGCGTCGCAAGAGGGTAGTCTTTCAAGAAGGGGACCTTGTGTGGATTCATTTGAGCAAGGATCGCTTTCCAGGTGGCCGGTTTGGTAAACTAAATCCCCGTGCGGACGGCCCGTTTAAAGTTCTCAAACGTATCAATGACAATGCGTACAAAATTGACTTGCCGGGCCATTACAACGTCTCTGCAACTTTTAATGTCGCTGACTTGTCCCCATTTGTTCCTGAGGAAGATGACCCGTTTGACTCGAGGGCGAGTCCTTTCGTAGAGGAGGAGAATGATGCAAACGAGTTGATGCCAGAACCCGACCCGTAACCGATCCGACCCATGTCTAATATCCAGCTGGAAGCCGCCAAAAATGGAGTTATCTGCTGTTTAGTTTTTTTTTCAGTTATTATCTTTTGTTGACTTTGTTCAAGTTTGTTTTATCTAATAAGTTGTTACCTATTTTGTGGGATCTAGAATGGTTTATATTTTAGTCCTTTTTGCTAAGAATGTAGTTGGTTTTTATTAATAAAAGAAGTTGGCTCTGCTCCAGTTTGGGAACTCTGATTATTATCGATTGTTTGCATAAGAAATTGCATCAAAAACAAATACATAAAAATTAATTTACAAGTATATAAATTCAAAAATAAATCTATAAAAGTCCATTTGTTACTTGGAAACACAATATCAATCAGATACTCATAGCATCCACTTTTAAACTTCATATATTCACCCTGCTGTCCTCGTCACATATGTACACCCCTAATTTTCTATCTATTCATACGACCAATGTCACGTGTTAACACATAAACAAGAGAGACCAACATGAACATGTCTAGAACGAGGAATGCTAAAGGGTGCTCGTGGACGTAAATTTGATTTGTACAACATGCCTAGTTGCCGTTCGGTGTTTCACCTGAGTCCTGTCAAATCGACCAATACCGCAATCATAAACGATGTTTTCATATGATTGAAAATAAAAATCATAAACTAATTTATTCTTTTTGTACAGATCAACTTAAACACGATCCATTTAATTAAACATGTCAACCCAAACACGACCGTATGACAACCGAAAACCCAATTATATGCGTGCCGTGTTTCAGGTAAGTTTTATTCATGGTCAAATGTTTTATTTAAGTGTCAGGAAACTGCTGTCATTAGAGAGATTCATTTGGCCAAATGTTTTTTCATGGTCCTACTTTTTGGGCTAGATACAGTGGTACTATCACCTAGGAGAAACTTTAACTACTATGCTATAAAAGTTGTCTATTTGCCCCTCATTTCCCAACCATTGCTGGTCCTATATTCCTACTAAAGAAGAAAGTGTCCAAAAATGTAGGGCTTTTTATGTAATAGATGATTGGATTAACAAAATAAATTATTATTGCCATTGGGGTTGGTGGTCCAGTGGTAAGGCAAAGCCTTTTAATACACTAAAAGTGTGAGGTCTTGAGTTCAAGTCTCACAAGGAGTAAGAAATTCGCCTTTCAAAAAAAAAAAAACAAAATAAATTATTATTTCAAAAGCTATTGTATTTTATTGGAAAGGAATCTTGAAATTATTTGTTTACTTTTGACATGTATTGTCATGACATTATTTGGGAGTTTAACTTAGAACATGATAATGGAGCGATTCTATAGTCTAAACCAATAAAATGCATACACGTCATCTCGTGATTTTTTGTGTAGTATACTTGAATGGTGATCTGTGAAAATCTCACAATAGTTACAAGACATCCCAATGTTACTAAAAATCTTGTTATTCTTAGCATATCATGAAAATTTTGTGGTAGCCTGTCTTTCATAGATATAGAGTTTTTTTTTTTTTTTTTTTGCAGACTATCATAAACATGCGTTTAATGTGCATCAACTATTGTATATTTTGGGTTAATTATGCAGTAACTAGTGTGTACTAATTCTTGTGCATGCGTTAAATGTGCATCAAACATTGTACATGTTGTAGGAAAACTCACTAGATTTTCGAGGCAAAAGGGGAATATCATGAGAATTTATCCAGATAAAAAAATATAGCTAAAGAGTGCGCCATATCGCGTGATTTTATCCGTCATTAATTATTGGTTTTGACGTTTTAAATTGTCATCTTACGGTTTGCGCTTACAAACGACTACAAGTAAATCTATCGGTCAAAATATCATTTAGATCATTTCTATGGTCAATGAGGCCATTCAGGCGATTTTCTAATGTTTTTCTTAATTCCTTCCCCTAGAAATAAATTAGAAGCTGTAGGAATAAAGTGACTACAAATAGTTCAATAAGCTTTTACCTGGATTTCCTGGAGTAGTCCTTCAAGTTCAATTTTGAATTTAGAAAACGAAGGGCGCTTATCAGGATCAGAATCCCAGCCTTTCTCCATCAACTTCACCAGTTTCGGGTGCGTATTTGCTGGAACATCTGGCCGAAGGCCCTGCAATATTCATCAACCCGTCCGTGTTAAACTATATATCATTAATCTCTTGAACAAATACATATTAAACACTGCTTCTAATTTTACTTATTTATTGACTAATAATAATAAGTATAATAATAACGTCAAAAAAACAATAGTAATATCATTATTAGAAATGTGGAAAGTCTTGACCTGTCTTACTCCCAAGGCTGCTTGCAATGGTGTCATGTTTTCATAAGGAACCTACAACCTCGAATATTTGTTAAATTATACGTATAAGATAACTAGTTTATAAAAGGTAAAAACCATGATTGAACAAATATTAGAATTGTGTTACCTTGGCTGTCACGAGCTCCCACAAAACAATCGCAAAACTGAAGACGTCAGCCTTTTGATCATATAGTTGATGATTTATAACCTACAAGCCGAGAGAATGTATAAAAACGATGGGATGAAATCCAAAAGATGATGATTATAGAACGGAAATTAGAGTATCTGAATGTTAGTTCAATCATACAGTGTAAAGAAATTCAACCAAAGGAAATCGGAATACTCCTCTCAAAATCACAACCACCAGCCTACCACATTCCAATTTCTTAAATTTACAAACCAACAAGATTGTTATGTCAACTAAACGCATTACAGATTTGATTCCTTTGACAGATTCCAACTCCAAATTCCCAAAAGCAAGAAAGACAAACCTCAGGAGCCATCCATCGGTACGTTCCAGTCTCAGCGGTCATAACTCCCCCTTGAGTCAGAAATCGAGCCACCCCAAAATCCGCCACCTTCACTACCTAATATATTTATAAAAGAGAGATAGATAATTAACAAGCAGAATGAAGAAGCTAAGTGCAATAAGAACCATAAAACGAATAGCAAAGATAATACATAAGCACTGTAAAAAAATTCCTAAGAGATGGAAGATTCATTTAAGTTATTTTCCAGGTCATTGTTACTCAAAATGGAAAGGTCTCCTTTGACCCCTTTTTGAGGGCCACTTGCCCAGAGTAAGCTGTGGTTTATTTGGTCTGATTGTCTAGCACGATATTGGTGGAGCCCTATGAGTTTTCTCTAATGGGTTCTCACGGTTACCAAAAAACAGAGGTTTTTAAAGCTTAGTCGTTTTGGTCTACCGAAAATGGAAATCAGACTAGAGTTGGCTACTTTTCTATGCATCTACTAAATTTCCTTTTTGGGTAAATATCGTTTCACTTTAGCATTCTTCAATAGGAATATAGGATGAGGCTGACTTTCCTCCAAAATGACTTCATTGAACATGGCAACTTGAGCAGATATGTGGTTCAAGTTTGGAAGGTAATCTATTACTCTTACATCATATAATAACGATGCCTTGCTGTTCTAAAAAATAAAAAATAAAAATGATGCCTAATGATAAAAGTAAATAGCTACTTCGGTGGCACCGTTATTTCTGCTAATTGTACACATATAGTTAACAATATACTAGTTTCCAAGAATCGAAACTCATGTTGGGAACACTTACATGTTGACTGTCCATAAGTAAATTTGCAGTCTTAAGATCCCGATGTATTATGCTGTTTTTATGCAAGTACTCCATTCCTTTGCAGACATCTATAGCAAACTTTACTAACTGGGGAAGCATCAATGTGTTATGGTTCTTATGAAGATAGTCATAAAGACTTCCTCCAGTCATGTATTCTGCAAGCAACACCGCACGTTATTTATATCCTTGTAGAACATGAACACTGGCTGTTTCAAGCATTAGGAAGAATGTCAAATACACACACATATAAACATATGTGTGTGTGATGGAAGAGAAAGAGAGTTAAAGAAGTTTTTACCGGTTATTATGCACAAAGGAGGTTGCTTTGTGCACGCACCAATAAAACGAACAATATTGCTGTGTTTAACCTCCCTGCAAACACACAGAGGGGTGTAAACAACCCGAGCTGTCTATGAGCTACTCAAGATTGGCTCGCTAAAAGCTTGAATTCTCAGCTCAAGCATAATGGAGCTCATTTAACAAACGAACTCATGTTTCATGCACAAAGCTTGACTGGGCTAACGAGCCTATTATTTATATAAATATAATAATTTTATTTTCCATAATATATATGTGTGATAAATATTAATATAAATATAATTATATAAATAATATAATTAAATATTTAACAAGTAGTTAATGAGCCAAGCTCGAGCCTGAAAATTTTTGACACCCAAGATCGAGCTTTAGCCATAGACCTCAAAACAAGCCGAGCTTGAGGTTAGGCGAGCTTTGGCTCAACTGGGCTCATTTACACCCCTACAGATATGACCAGTGGCGGATGTACCCAATAAGCATGGTGGGCTGGTGCCCACCGTGCGTTCAGCCAAATAGTCAAAAAAGAGGTTGGCCTTCTGTGGAAAAGTAATGCAATCTTAGTTTCAAGGAATAATAATAATATTTTTATGGGTGTGAATATGACAAATGAAAATAAGCTACGTGCCAATATATTAGTTAAGACATTAAATACATTACATGTATTAAACTCTTCCAACATTATTTGTTAATTGGTTTTAAAAGCTCAAGTGATATGTTTTCTCACTTAAGCAGCCACAGATTCACTAATTTTTTTTCTTATTTAGTCAATTGATATATTTTGTGTTTTTTTTTTCAAATGTTATCAAGTTGTTGTATAATTAACTAGATTATACCCCGGGAACGGCCCAGGGTTGAAAAATCTAATATGACATATTAATTTTACATATGAAATAGAATGATGCGCTTTACAGTTACATACATGAAAGCTTCGGGTAGCAGCTAACCTAAAACAATTAAATATATATCTCCAATGTTAACGCCTAACCTTAAACAATGTATGACTCTAATATTAATATCTAACCTAAAACAATATATGACTCCAATGCTTACGCATGTTGAAAATAGAATTCATATTTACTGATTTGAACATAATTAGTAACTTGCCTATACATGATTAATGATTTACCTAAACGCTTTGTGTTTTTTTTCCTGTTTTAACAAAACCAAACAAAAAATAGTCGTTTTTTTCTCCGTTTTTTATATAGCACTATGGTACTCGTTGGAAAGATAATAAAACGCTCGTTAATTTGGTGTAATTTTTTTTCTTTAAAAAGTCTCGTATATAAAAGATATTAACGTTTAAAAATTATGGGATGACACATGGCACACTCAATGAGGAGAATGCCTCTTAGTGCCATGTCATTAAAATGGCTTTCTTTTATTATATGTATAGATTAAATAAGTATGAAGAGCTTTATAGTAGCATTAACTGGATAAGTATGAATTGGTTTTACCTCATATATTTTGACCCGACTCGTTTTGACTCACCTTCTTTTAACCCGACCAAATTGTTTAATATTATGTGATACATATAAGCTAATCATGGTTAAAGAATATGCAAACCATAATTGTTTTGTGAAGATTATTTCAATTATAAGCATAGAGTCACAAATCATAATATGCAACTGCAGTTATAATGAGAACAATACCTGAGCATGGCTACTTCATGAGAGAATTCATCCTCTAATGTTTGATTTAAGTGTTCAGATCTCAGAATCTTGACAGCAACATCCTGACCCAGGTACTGTCCACGAAATCTATCCAAGAGCATAACATAATGCCATATCAAGATACTGACAACAAAAATATAATGGCATGTAGCAGTAACTAGAAAACATTATCCAATTACAAATCTCCACAAGATCCAGATGCAATTCTTTCCCCAATCTTCAAGAATCTTCTATCAATTTCTGCGTCTACAAAATCAGCTTCTTTCTCTACAGCTGATTTGGCATGTGAAGAACCAGACCAAGAACCCTACAAGAACATAACAATTTCTTTCCTTTTTACCCTCAAAGAACATAACAATTTCTTGCTATTGAGAATTTAGGTGACACTAATTACAACATAGAACTAATAAACATTTTCTAAACTCCAAGAGAAGTAGCAAAGGTCATTCAAATTTCCTTGCACACATGTAGGTTCACTCCTTGACTAAAAATTGGTCTCAACCAAAGGCCCATTGGCACAAGAATATTGTTAATATTCGATTTTTATAGTCCAAATGATAAATTTCAAAGAGTATTTTAGTTTTAAGATGCACACTTAAATCCTGAACCCTGAGCAGGGAGTGAGGATAGTAGACAACAACCCTGACTATCTTTAACTTAATGATGTGTGTCAAGCAAGCTTAACAAAGAACATTTTGCAACTGAGTAACAAGATCCATTCTTGAAACGTATCCCAGTAAGTACATTCAGCAGTTATCGAAACAAAGTTACAGCATGAACATATGGTAAAAGTGTGAAACTCATAATAAACATATAAAATTGCAAGAAATGAAGTACCTCGCTTCTAGCAATTGCTTTCTCCAATGCTTCATGTAAAGCCTCCGTTTCCTGACCACAACATAAAAAACCATAAACGTTGGAGCCATAGTTATCAAAGGCGTGAGGCGCACTCAAGGCACTTAGGCTACGCCTGTGGCTTAGGCGAGAACCGCAAAAAAAGCGCGGGCCTAAGGAAAAAAAAGCGCCAATAAAAAAAATAAAAAGATAACCAAATCATTACAAATAACAATCATCTTATAAAATAATATAAATATAAACTGACTGATTTAGCCATACTTGCTAAAAGGATTAACAGTTTAACACGCCTTTGATAACTATGTAGTAGACAAAATAGGTTGGTAGTAAATCAATGAGTTGAGGTGTTTATATATTGAAGAATAATTCAATATCTACAAGTGCTTTAAAAATCAAATGTAATTAAAAACAAAAATATTTGAGTATTTGACTTAGATTTATATATATCTCTATAAATTGGTAAGTATTGGTCGATTATATTAGTCAGGGGATTAGGTTTTAAAAATCAGATGTGGCTTTTTTTATCTAGGAGGGAAAAGCGGGATCTGGTGGCTTCTAGGAAATTAGTCGCCTAGGAGGTCAAGGCGATGGCTTTTGACAACTATGGTTGGAGCTAAGTACAGACCACTGTCTTAAAGAATTAAAAAAATATATATATACCAGACACTTTAAAGTAAATCAGAATCAGTACCTTAAAGGGCCATCCATCTACCACAAATACATCCAAAGAATAGCCATCAGTGGTTGAAAACACATGTGCTTCACGTATGTTGAGATCTATGTCAGAAAGCAAAGCTGAAAGCTACACGGCAGAAAAGAGATAAATTATGATCGTGCTTTAAGATATAGCAAGAAACGGATATGTTTAATACTTTAACATCATCCCTACAGTGCATGCTACTAGGAAGTAGGAACAATGGTTGACATTGGCACAACCCTGTAGTATCTTATGAAGCTGGAGTTATCATCAAATAGCATGTTATTGCTTTCATGTATCTCATTCCATAATTTCAAGGTCATAGTTTTATGGAATATAATAAGAATGAGGAACATTTGCTTATCAAAACAGCAACAGAGATAATGCGTCTTCAATACCTAATGGGGCACAATATCAATAAAGAAAAGTTAAAATAGCTATGGTGTAGTTTATTTTGCACATGGGGATCATTATGAGTATGGGTTTGATAACAAGGTAGAATGGAAATGGATTTCTAAACTCAGCCCTATAGGTATGTACCCACCTCACACACATACCCGACACTACAAGCCCCATACCCACAGAATAAACACCCTATATGTTCTTCGAACACTTTCTAGATAAACCTAAAGGGCTAATACATTTCTCTTGGTTATTTGAAGACATCAGGGAATCAAAAACACTGACTTCGAATTGAGTAGGATATCCTAATTTCATCATTAACTCAACTTCCAAACTGAAATGAATCAAATTTTAGATGGATAAAGCATGAAAATAACAGTGACCAATGAAAGGTTTAAGAAGAAGGCACACAAAATGCTGATTTGCCAAAATGTCAATGCTGCAACAAAATCAGACAAAAGTAAAATAGCTACTCTTTCACCCAGATACCTGACTGAGGAGCTTAGGCTTGTCAAGAGCAGAAAATATCACTTCATGAATTGGCACATCTGGAATATCCACTCTGCATGTATTCATGACATGGCAATTTATTCCCCTCATATCAAAACAAATCTATGATTCTTATATAGAAAAAATAAAAAACAAAAACACAGACAAGCATTGGATTCACTCTGCTGTGCAAGATTAGTTCAAAACAGAAGCATATAACTCGAATCTAAACATCATGCAAGAAAGGTCACCAACACTGAGTACAACTACAAATCTACAATATATATTTCTGCATTTCAAAACCAATATTATGTTTAGAGCCTAAGAATGTCTGCATGTTTACATAGCACTTCAATGAAAAAGGGTAAGAAAATGGTTCATTTCTCTCTTAGTCTCTCCCTACTCTTTCTTAGATTTTATCTCCTCACTTCTGAAATTTTTTTTTTTTAAAGTATAAAAATGTGCACATGCCACACATGCATTTACAAGTGCATATATTGTATGTTCACATATCAAGACAAAAGACTATAAATATCATATTTTTACAAATAAGTACTCTAAAATATTGAAATCTACATGCATTGTAGTCAATTTATATTTTATACAATAAATAGTACAAGGGTGAAGGGTGAAAATGCTTCTCACTAGTAATTGGTAAACACACACTTTAACAAACAGTGTATTCAATAGTGAACACAGATATAACTCCTAATGATTCAACAAACAAACCTGTGAATAAATAAATTGGTTTCTAAATATTTTTATTGGTTCTCATTCAAATCCACCCCTATTTTATACATATATAAAGATTCCAAAGAACCTAATAAACCAGGGTCTTTATAATTCTGTAATTTTCCAATAAATTTGTCTTGAAGAGCTAAGATGGCTTTTTAAACAGAACAGCATAATGGATGAACAGTAAGAGATTGCATACACTAAAACTCTCCTACACAGTACCTTCTAGAAGATTCTCCTTCAATATTCTCTCTATCCTTATCAAGGCCACTTTTTCTGACCTCCAAATTTAGGTCCTCAAGTTTAAAGCAAGGTTCAAAACCACCCTCTGTTAATTCTTGGTGGTCACCATCATCAACATCTGTTCTAGTCCCAAAGTTCTACAAAGAACAATTTTAGGACCAAGTTTAGCTTAGAAATAATATTTAGATAACATACACTTGTGGAAAGGCGCATATCAAATCATAAACAGTATTCAGGCTATAACAAACAAGAAGACAGATTTCAGACAGGAATATTATATATGTTTAGTTTATTTTTAGTAAATGTAATTAGGAATAAAGATTCACAGTGTAGTTGATAATGTGTAGTGTGAAAAATTTAATTAAAACCGATACCTCCAATAAGCGAACATGAAAAACTAATCGATTCTCAGGATCTCTTGCGAGCACAAGAAGCTTTTGATGCAGAAGCACATCTTCAACTCTGTCCATGTTGACATCAAATGCATAACTGATACATTATAAGTGTTAGAAACCGCCCATTTGTTATGATTTGGCGATAACTACATTAGGTAATTTAGTACACATATGATCCCAACATGCATCATAAATCTCAAACATATACAAATTTAATACACACATATTATATACCCAATTTTTGCAAGAACAAAAAAAACAACCTCAGCGTAAGCTTCCTGTTTTAAATAAGATGATATTCCTAACAAATTTAATCTTCTATCCTCTAGATTAACACTAATTCCTAAATTGATATGAGTTTATGAACATATAACCACACCTTTCACATCGTTTACTAATTCTCCCCTAAGAGTGTGGGGAGTGGGCGTGGGTTTGTGGCATGGGCGTGGGGGCACTCACTCAAACCCAAAACACCACCCCTCCATAATAATAATAAGGGCGTTGCCCCTTTGGCATGGCATTCTTCACCGGCGTAGGGCAGGGCATGTGGTGAGGTGGAAGATTTTGATTGGCTGAAACTTTTTTTTAAAGTTATACACACAAACTATTCAAAACCCAAGCCCCTCCACTCTCCTTACCTTTTGAAGGCTTGATTGTGGACCCTACTATTGCCACATGGCAACTCATGCCCCCAACCTAAAAGCCCCCCACTCCCCATAGTCTAAAACATGAAAAAACATGAAACTGAATAGACATACACACACTAGCCATAAACTTAACATAAACAAATCATCACCGAATTTGATCCCAGTCATAAAAATCAAAGGTAGCGTCCGTTTCATGGAATATAACAAAATTGAATAGGAACCGGAATTCGCACAGGAACTAGAATTTGATTTGGAACTTACTTGTTTCCGTTTCACACAACGGAATAGAATCTGGATGAAATTGGAATGTAGATTCCGTTCCGTACATTGTTGTTCAATTCCACTTGCCTATTTTTGTCGAAACAAACATAAAAAACGAAATATACATTCCAATTCCATCCAGATTCCATTTCATTCCGTGAAACAAACAACGCATAGCACACATATCAACAACAAATGAATACAATTAGGAAACAACAAGCAAACTTATTAAAATAAATAAATAAATAAATAAATATATACCTAGGAGGAAATCGATTGAAGTGAGCTTCTAACTGGTGACGAAACTCAGGAAGATTAACAGCATCTTCATTACCTATCTCCACCAACCGATTAAACACGTCATTGACTATCTCATTACCGCTAAAACTTCCATAACTCTGAGGCGGCGGTGAAGAGCTCTCACCTACTCCTTCAATCAAATCCATAAACTTTTATCTCTATCTCTATATCTGTTCCGTACGTATATATATTTATATCTATATGTATGTGTGAAGAGTGTATTTATGTGCATATATTATATGAAATTAAGGGATGAAAAACGTTACAATAACATCGGCTGAGGTGGATATTATTATAATTATAATTATTATTATGAAGGGTTAGTTGACGGAATATGTAACGGAAGAAGGTAGGATTTGAGGATTTGGACAACTGTTTTGAGAAACTTTTTGGATATTGGCAGAAAGGGGGCCTGGTGAGTGTTGTCGTCACTGTGTGTGTTTTATGGTGTTTTTTTATGAGAGAGAGGGAGAGAGAGAGAGAGAATGTGGAAGGGAAATGACGGAAATGGGTCTGTAGGTGGGTTTATTTACTGGGGTTGTATAAGCACGGCCTCGTTTACATATTACAAGTTGAAGGATGTGGATGTCCACATTTCAAAATATACAATTTTTTTTTGAATGATATTAGGGTTTCGTATATTTGATTTAAAGTGTGTTCATGAATTGTTGAGAGGTTTCAAGGTCGGTTTGGTTCATTAAGACCAATTGGTATGGTTTGGGGGAATAAACTCGGTGTGCTGATTTGGCTGGTTCCCTGATCGGGTACCCGCCCCCCTTCCCGTTTTTATTTTGGTGACTTCGGTGGAAATCCACCGTTTGTGCCTAGTGATGTTATTGGTTGAGGGAAATGAAGGGGGAATGGGGAATTGGGGGAAACCATTTCCTTGGTTTGGGGAAGGGAAGGGTGAAAATGATGTAGCGTTGACGTGGCATTTGAAGTAGTTAGGCCTGTAAACGAACCGAACGAACACGAACACAGGCGTGTTCGTGTTTGTTCATTTAACTTTAACCGAACACGAACACGAACACGAACACGAACACATAACCGAACACATTTTTGTGTTCGTGTTCATTCATTAAGAAATTTGTCGTGTTCGTGTTCGTTTATGTTCGTTCATTTAAACCTAAACGAACAGTTCATGAACATAAACGAACACAAATGATCAATATAAACGAACACAAATGAACATAAACGAACACAAACAAAAACAAGTTAATAATGATTCATGAACATAAATGAACGTTAGGGTTAGGGTGGAGAGCGGTTGTGAAGTGTGGGGTTGTGAAGTATGGAGAGCGGCTGATAATTGATACGTTTAGAATGTTAGGGTTAGGGTTAAGTTTTTAGAACATATGAATTAAGGTTACTTAACAAAAGGAAATAAATAATAAAAATAAAGTTAAGTTTAATTAAACGAACAAAAATGAACGAACATAAACGAACGTTCATGAACATAAATGAACGAACACAACGTGTGTTCATGTTCGTTCGTTTAATTAAACGAACAAAAAATTGTGTTCGTGTTCGTTCATCTATTTAAATAAACGAACATAAACGAACTTCCCGCCGAACAGTTCACGAACAGTTCATGAACGTTCGGTTCGTTTACAGGCCTAGAAGTAGTTAGGGGAGATGCATACCACACAATATAGCCTAAGTTGGATGAAATTATTGAAATTAAATTGGAATTAGGAGTACAAGTAGGATTAGGTTAATTGAAGGAATTGTAATTGGAAATTTCTTTCGCAATTAAAGGAAGGCGTCATTAATAAATTAGCAACCATACATTTTTTTTAAACGGCCAATAAAAACTTCATTAACAAACTAGCATTTTTTGGAGACCCCATTCTTCTCTTCCTCAATCGTTCCGCGATGATGAAAGACAGCTCAAGTGACTGAGAAGCATTGAGCCTTGGGTCACAATGTGTGTGGTAACGCGAGCTTATATCATCAAAAGTCACGGTGCGCGATCCACCAACGCACCCCGTCACATTCTGCCCGGTCATCTCCAAATGAATCCCTCCCGGATGGCTTCCTTCTTGCTCATGAACATCAAAGAAAGCTTGCACCTCCACCTACAACATTTTTAAATTACAAGTTGTTTAGTTAAGTCTACTATATGCAACTAAAAAAGCCCAGAGTGTAACTAACATGCAAAAATCAAATTTGGTTCTTGGCCAACAAACACCAATAATGGGGAAAAAATTATTATATCTTCACCATCAATTTTCACATGATAAAAAAAATCCTCAAAGAAGGTGTCATCGCTCTTAAAACCGAATTCTTTGGAAATCAATCTTTGGTCGACCCATTTCATTAATCAAATGTGGCATTGGTTGATGGACATACGATACAACAATCATGCACAAGATTCTTAAAATCAGTCATGATTGCGCATATGTTGATGGTTGGCAAAGCAAAGTGCAAGTAACACAAAAGATATTATTATTTGAGAAAAACATTGGTATGTTAATAAATAAGTGGGAAAACCTCTCCAAAGGGGAAAAATTCAATAGACAAAAACATGGTAAATATTTTCTAAGTCATGTGAAAGTTTAGTAATTTTTTGAAGTAACACTGAGAAAACATAATTGTGAACTTTTGTTGGCTTGTTGTGGTGGGTGCGCCTGTTTTGTCGGCTCGTGGTTGTTGGGGGTTATGTATATGACCCGTTATCTCCATTTGGCCCGTTTAATTAGTCTTTTGACCTGTTTTACCCATTTGACCCATTAGAGATATAGTATTGACTTCAACGTAAAACTGAACATTAAGCACTGAACATACTTGACTTTATCTTGTTCCTTAGCTTCATCTACAACATGTTTCAAGCCGGGGGCATGGCCATCTTTTTTCTTTTGGAATTTCCGGTTCTTTGATTCTGGATAGTCTGTTTGCAAACCTACAAGATTGCGTTATGAAGGTGAGGATACTATAAAAAATAATTTGAGTAATAGAACAATAAAACTGTTGTAGAAGATATATGTGCATGTTATTTGAAGTTGTAATAATTATATAATAAGATGTTTGAGCGTTTGACAAATCTGATTATACAAAAAAAAGCAAAACATATTCATATAAAAACTAAAAACTCATTAAATTGGATAGATTTTTTACTGTGTTCCTTCTTGGACAACAACATTGGGTCCTTGCTCTCATTACCAATTTGTTGCCAACCATCATCTATAATGAGGAATTGAGGTAGGGTCCCTTGTCATGATAAACTGCAAAAGTAACCGGAAAATTTTCATTTTGCGTGTTCTCTATTTATACAACAATGATATATGTTATGTGATTACCTTAAAAAAGTGATCATTTACTCTAGCTTGATACAAAAAATTGAAATAAAGGGTTAACATTATATATGTCTTCAAGTCTTACTTACACTAGAGCTGGCAAGGGAATAAGAAAGCGTTGGTTGACATAAGCCAAATTTTTATAATTTAGGAAAAAAGCCAAAAGATTAAAAAGGAAAGTCAACAATTTTGACTGGACAAGTTGCATAATATTCACATCCACTCCATTCTATTCTATATGCGAGATGGCCCTAACCTTAATATATTGCTTGAAATATTAACTTGGTCTGGGAGTATATGAAGAGATTCAGACAGATGCATGAGACTTGAGTGGGACGATAACTTTCTTGATTCTCTTAGCAGCCGCATGTCGAGTAGCGAGGGATGCTGCATAAGAGATCTGGATGCATGTGTCACCCCCAAATGCATTACCTGGTAAACTTGAAAACATACAGAAAGATCAAAAGATAATAATATAAAAGGAAAAAGAGTTAATAACAGTATTATCTGATCTATATGTGAAAAAAATGAGCATAACTTTTATACCCATTAAACATTTGAAACTACACTTTGAATTCCCATTTTGTTTTCACCTCCATTTTAAAGGGACCCATCTCAGTATATGCATTCGATCATCATACTTGATGTCATCTGGAGAGACCCATCTAATGTAGGCATACAAAAAATATTAACAAACCAAGATAAAAGCAAAATTACCTATCATATATGCAAGATAGAGTACACTGATCTTAATCAACTCCTCATTTGGATTAATTAATTGAAGTTAGATGTCGCAGATAAGTCTGAGAACATAGTTCCAGCCCATCTTAAACATAGTACACAGATCATGATAGTTCCAGAACTTCTAGCCTTAGAAATAAGACTTTTAACTTGCGATTTGTGTTAGCTACTTGACTCCAGAATACATAAAACATTCTCCCAAAGGTCAATAAACAGAAATTTTAATTTTGCTAAAATCAATAATATTGACTAACATTGTTTCTCCAGATTACTCCCTTAGTTGTTTAAGTTCTATAGAAGGTAAGAGGACTTTATTTGCTAAGAATCAAATAGCGGTTATTAGAAGTAAAAATAGTAGATGTGCATAAGCCATGTTTACTATATATGCAATTAACTTTCAATAATATTTATAAACAGGTCAGGTAACAGGTCAAGTAAATTCGGGTTAGAACTGGCCATTTTTGTACGGGTCAGGTTGAATTGACTTGAAAACACTTTGTTAGTTGTCCTATATTCCCACTGACCTGGCTTTCTCATGATCGAAACCTTTGCTAGTAGTCCTATATTCCTGTCATAAGAGCACATGATGTGAATTAGACATCATCAATCTTTAAAATACATATATTTAATCCATATTCTTATCAATTTCTAAAAAACGCATTACCACTGATTCGAGAAGATTGTTTATTTTGAATACTTACGATGAACATGGATTAGTAAGTGAAGCCCAAAACCACCCTTGTGAACATGTCAGCTTTGCTTAGGTGATGAAACTCTTCAAAAAACAAAAGAGAACAATTGAAACCCATTTGACCCTTTCCCCTTTGAAATATTTTTTTCATTGACCCATATAAGATGAAAACACAGCTGAAATCAACACATTTAATAGTATATGGGTCGAACTTGCCACCCCTAGATTGAAAGCCAGTAACTACACCATACAACATAAGGCTAATGTATCCATGAAATTCCTCATTTTCAATTATTAAAGGGCGTTTTAGACATATGACTAATAGCTGAAGACTTCCTTTTTAGATCTTACATTTAATTTATTTGGCATATGCATAAGAGAGTAAAGACTCCAGAAAACTTTAGAAACCAGCAAACATAGATACACACCTTTGTTTCTGCAGCAAACTTCTCAAATTCAAACACGCCCATAGGTCCATTCCAAATAATAGTTTTGGTAGTAAGTTTCACTGAATGAATTAATGGAATCTTGCTCAATGTCCAATCCCATCTAGCCATCTGGAATTTCACTTGCTGGAACAACCTGAAATTCAGAAATAAACACATCTTAAGCAACGTGAAACGCCAAACATTTTCTGTTTGGCAGAAACAGAGCAACTCTTTGGTATATATGGGTAAAACGATTCATATCAGGTGAGCCCAAAACACTTTATGTTATGAAAACCGAGAAAAGACGTATACAGATCCAATCTCATAGAAAACAGTTACTCTTTCATATACTGTGGAATTTTTCTTAGCACTTGTGTATGAAATTATGAACTGTATAGCTAATCATATCACCTTTGAAGAGTTTTTCATCACCTTGAACTTCAGCCTAACCGTCAAACGATTGAACTTCAACCAAACCTTCAATGCACAACAACACATCCATCTCCTTGAACTTCAGCCAAACCTAAAAATTAAACTTCAAAACTTTAATGTACAAACCATAATAAAGGTAATTATCCACTAAAACAGATATTTCCTAAAACACAGTTCACAAAATCAAACCAACCTATACTGAAGTTTTAGCAAAACCGAACTAAATTAAAAAACAAATTATATGAGAATCAAACCTGTTTCAGTTTCATTCTTTTTTCAATCAGTTGTCGCATAAAACACAAATGCCGCTCACCCCGGCCAAAGAATCCACACTACCGCTACACAAACGCGATATCCTCAAAACCCCTACACGAAATCAAATGGCTAAAAGATCAAATTAGAATGTTTGATCAGATTAAATCTATCAAGTAGGAAACACATATTTAAAGATTAGAAAGATCGAAAAGGCTTAATAACATACACTACAAAATAAGATAATAAGAACCTGATAACTTTGTTGTCTCCACTACACATACCAAATATTAATAGCTGAATACAATATACAATCCCCTTTTGTAAATGTCTCCAACATAGCTACACTAACTAAACTCTAAATAGTGAGATATGATCGTCATTTATTTGCTTTATTCATGTTAGCCATTCAAAAAAATGTAGCCCACATCACTACAGTAGAGCATGTATAAGCATATATCAAGAAGATTGAAAACTAACCAGCACTGCAAGAAGCAGGGGGTCCTTCTGCAAGTCCTTCAACTCCTTCTGAATCCTCTTTGACGCCATCACAAGATTCTGATCACTTTGCAAGCAGAAACAATTAGTTACCAAAACCTTTTAATCAACATAATTAACTCAAATGCCTTTTAAAGAAGCCGACTTGAAAATTGAATAATTAAATTAGATAACAGTACCTCATCAGGACAAAGAAAGAACAGCTACATAAATACACAAGGGAAAGATAGAATGAAATGCAGAGAAAATCCGAACATTAAATATAATTTTAAAGATAGCATAAAGAGATCTGAAGAGAACAACGCAGATCGTAAAACATATTCGGAAAACAGATTTGAAAACATATAATCTGTCTTTAAATCTAAACCCTAAAACCGATAACAACACTGATTATAAAACATCTACTCAGTAACAACACAGAGATCTGAAGAGAACAACGTATGATTAGAAAAAACCCTAAATATTACAACAAATCGAAATCAAATAAAAGTAACAAAAATAAATATTAATAAGAACATACCTGATGCTCATCACTGTCTTCCTCTACACGTGTCCGTTTTCCGTCATCTATGTGTGATAAGAAAACTCTCATCATCATCATCATCATCATCAAAACAAAGAAAAAAAACCTTTAATCTACAAAAAAATCAGAAAAAAAAACGAACACAGAACAGAGAAAAAAAAAACCTTTTTCCGTCATCTATGTGTGATAAGAAAACCCTCATCATCATCATCAAAACAGAGAAAAAAAACCTTTTATCTACAAAAAAAAATCAGAAAGAAAAACGAACACAGAGAAAAAGATAGATGAACATCGATTAATTGAAATAAGAATCGAAGAGAGATTACCATGGATTGGAGATGAATGAAAACCTTGAATCGCCCTGATTAGGGTTTCGGTTTTGAAAGGAGGCGACGATGAAAGTGAGGTTATGTTATGTTTGTGTGTTTTTTAGGGCTATTTATATTTTTCTGATTTTTGATTAAAAAAAATGAAAATTTTATAAATTCTATTGTTGTGCCACATGGCACAATATGGGAAGAGAGAGGATTGAAGGTGCAATATGGGAGTGCCATGTGTCACAATTGACTTTGTTTTATTAGATGTATAGATTATATTATTTTATTTACTTATAATATTGTGAAAACATATTTATTTTTGGATTAAGCAGTTCCAATCTATATGTTGATTGCTATTACTTGCAAATAAAATCAAACATAGGTATGAAAAGAATCGTTAAGCATATAAGTATTAGGATCTAAACAAACGAACCAATAAGAGTAAATGAGAAAAGAAACAAATCCGACATACGTTTAGATAGTGTTTGGTATGATGGAATGGAAGAGAGAATGGAATGGACCATTATGAGGTAATGAAAAATAGTGTGTTTGGTTGGTTAAAGGAATGGAATCACCCATTCCACAATGCATTCCATTCCCTCAAAACTATTCCATCCACACCCCATGTTTTTTTTCCATTCCATCCCTTATTCACACTTTACTAACAACACCATAACCCACCAACCACCACCATCGTCACCACCCACCACCGCCGTCACCACCCACTACCGTCACCCACCACCTACCACCGTCGCCCGCCACCGCTGCCGCCACCACCCACCACCGTCGTCACCACCCACCACCGCCGTTGTCGCCACCCACTACCTTCCACCCACCACTATCGCCACCCATCGCCGTCACCCACCCACCGCCGCCATCCAACACCACCCAACGTCGATCACCACCGTCGCCCACCACCCACCACCGTCACCCACCCTCGCCGTCACCACCCATCATTGTCGTCGCCGCCACCAACCACCACCCACTACCTTCACCCACCAACCACCGCCGCCACCCACCATCACCGCCATCCACCTCTACCCATCGCCATCTTCGCCACCACCCACCACCGCCGTCGCCACCCACCACCACGCTACCGCCACACACCACCACATACCATCACTACCACAAACCACCACCTACCACCGCCAGTACTCACCATCGTCACCCACCCACCATCACGGCCATCCACCTCCACCGTCACCACCACTGCCGCCGCCGCCACCCACCACCACCGCTACCGCCACATATCACCACCCACCATCACCGCCACTAACCACCACTCACCACCGATTTTATTCATTCATCTTTTCCAACTTATCCAACAACATAAAGTAATGTTTTGTTTCATTCACACATGGCAACCAAGCAAGACATGGAATGGTAATGATCCATTCCATTACTTTTGTTCATTCCATTACCTCGTCCATTTCATTCCCTCATCCATTCCATTACGCCATACCAAACAGACCCTTATTATGCTGCAACTAGGGTTAGCTTTTTTGGGTTAGGCTATTGTAAAAATGACCTTAACGTAAAAAGGGTAAGAAATATTAGTAGCTTTAGCGTCATGGTATCCATATCTGAATATTGTTCTATGGATGCAATAATCTGTAGGAACCTTTCTGGTACGGAGTCCAGCAATTTTCGTACCAAGACTGACTCTTCAATTTTCGTTCCTAGGGTTTTTGACTTTGTACTAATCGCACTTAGCCTACCAGCAAACTGGTCTATAGTTTCTGTCTCTCTCATTGATAGCATTTCAAATTATGTGCGTGATGATTGAAGTCTTGCTTTCTGGACTCGGTCAATTCCAATAAGTCTTGTCTTTAATGCTTCCCAGATTTCTCTTGCTGTAGAATGTGATGTCACCTGCATCACCATATCTTCTGGAATTGCCTGAAAGAGATAGGCAATCGCTGTTCTATCCTTCCTACCGTTGACTTTCCTTCTCCGGGTTACACTACTTCCCAAAGATTGTTGGCATTCAATATTGCCTTAACACGAACAGCCTAAATCGTGTAATTTTAGATGTTAACATCGGTATTCGGAGGCTAAAGGTGAGAGTCTCCTTCGTGACTGTCTCATTTTCCGTTATTGTGGGTTTAACGAGCGTCTTCTGTGGACTCTTGTTTTTATTTTTCTTCCCTATTGTCCAAATCTAATATGGACTACCCCACACTTTAATGGAACTTTGCTTGACTACTCTTGTCAAACTCTACTATGATATCTTGAAAAATACAATTTGTTTAACAAAGTTTTGATATTTGTAGGAGCCTTTAACAAAG
The DNA here is from genome assembly GCA_030844895.1 of Ambrosia x helenae. Classification (NCBI taxonomy): domain Eukaryota; kingdom Viridiplantae; phylum Streptophyta; class Magnoliopsida; order Asterales; family Asteraceae; genus Ambrosia; species Ambrosia x helenae. The sequence continues at coordinate 11,178 of JAUTDX010001118.1, read as the reverse complement.
TACCAAGACCTTTGTTATAATATTCTCGTATATCACTAATGTTCCCTTCAAACAATCTCTAAAGTCAATCCTTTTGACTTTCCAAATCCTCCAACAATATGATTAGTATTCTTCTAATAACACTCAATCCTTAAACACCCTTAAAAACAAACCACTTTGTTTTTTTACTTCAAATTTTTTACTCCAATCCTTTTCTTTTCCTTTTCTAATTTTTTTGTTCAATCAGTGATAAAACCCAAATAAACAAACATTAATATACTAATCTTTCCACAATACCCTCAAATAATATTATAATATTTTCTTGTTTGACTTTAAAAGTCAAGTTCTTCTTTCTATGTTTCCCACGGAACTACTTCTGTCCAAATACAAAACACACTTCCTTTTGTGTTTTATAAAACTGATGGAACAACAATCACACTTTGTGTTCCACAATAAACGTCTGAATTCTTATCAAAAGACCCAAACGATCGAATACGAAAAACTTTGGTTTCGGTTCTTTCTCCTTGAACCCGATAATAAAACTTAATCCTTGATATGTTTTTCTTTGTAAAACGACTCTGTTTTGTATGTTCGAACGTTCGGAAACAACAGTTGAATGGTAATAAACTTGTTTTGATTTGGAAAAAAAATTGGCGGGAAATTTTTTTTTATCAAACAAGAACAGAGTATAACTTTGGATTCGATTTTTCTGATTTGGATTAAGATATACGTATTCGATTTTTGATAATAATTAAGGGAAGGGATAGATATAACCATTCTAATCACGTTCTAAACGATCCTTCTGTGAAATCCGGTGACTCGCCGGAATCTTTGGACTCGCCAAATTCTTTCTTTTCCGGGCTGTTCCTTCTTTAAACGGTTCTATAACTTGTGTATTGATATTTCTTCAATCCTGGTTGGCCTTAATTCTGTGTTCCGATAACTTGATGATCGTCTATGCCTGTCTCTGTTTTTCGGAGGGAAACAAGGGTTGTTATACGACCGTCTTCTTCTTCGTGTATTATGTCACCGATGGAACAATTTGGAAACCTAATGCTCTGATGCCAAATGTGATATCACAGGATCGGATTGAGGGTAGGATATTTGAGAGAGAATTCTTGAGATGCAAAGAATCAATACATATACTAAATGAAATGATATGTTGGGTATTTATACATGATGAAAGGGTGTGACCCTTTGACTAACCGACACACTGTTGGTTATATAACCAACACACCTAATACAAACTTAGGATATCTAATATACTTAGGATATAGTGATATTATATGGAAATCAAGTAATTACTACTAACAACAGGACACTATTTTTCATTACCTCGTAATGGTCCATTCCATTCCCCCCTTCCATTCTATCATACCAAACGCTACCCTAGGGTTTATGGTTGATGTTATTTATGATGTATTTTTCAAGTTTTGATCAGGTTTATGCCTTATGAATGTTGTATGATGTTTGTTGGGTGTTATTGATTGATTATATGCGTATATGACTTGTTATAATTATGGTTTTAACATGCTTAAAATCTGGACAGAATGTTAAAGTCGACTTGTAGGGTCTATAACGTGGATTTATAATACTTGTTTTGATGATTTCTTAGTATGAACATGTTGTACAAGGTCTTATATTTATCATAATGGGCAAAATCATGTGATTTGGACGTCTGTTGATATGTTTTTAGAATTTTATTTGATTAAAGGTCTAATCTGATTTTCGGATTAATATTTTGGGTCAACTTTAAATGACCATAACTTGAGTTCTACAAAGATTTAGGCTATGAAATTTGGAAAGTAGGTCAACATCGAGAAACTTGGCTTCCAGGTGGATTCATCCCGTTTGGATGAGTACACAATTTTTGGGAAGTTTTCAACTAAACTGATCTGTTAAGAATGTTTTCTGGACCTAGCTATATTGTGTGATTTTTCATAATTTTTGTGTATGGTTTTATCATGAAACAAAAATATGGACATGACCTATAGACTCCTTGGAATATTCAGCAAACTTTTGGGAGTCTAATTCATTGTGTAAGTATTTTTAATAAAATTGTTTTCACAGTGCATAATCTGTCCTAAAAACGCAGATTATGTTATGTACGCTTATGTGCCTAATTGGAGTCTTGTATGACTTGATATTGACGTGGAATTGTATGAGCAATTATATGAGATGTAATTGAAGTGTATGACTGATGTTGATCGTAATGTTCACCAACGGGTTCGTAGGGACTACTTGTGCATATAGAAACACTAGGCGTCACTTACACGTTTTCGTATTTTAAAACATCTTGGACAAACGGGTTATATGGTGTATTGATTATACACATATACTCACTTAGTGACACATGTAATAGGGTGTCGGTAGCACGTCCTTATTTGTGAAGTTTGATTTATAGCTTGCAACCTAAGGTGAGTTTCACTACTTTTTCTCGAAAGCATGCGTCTCAGGTTTTGAGACTAACTTGGTAAACTTTTTCTAATCTGATTTGGACTACCATACATCTCTGGTTATGGGATGCTTTGACTCCTTGTGTGGGTCGGGTTTTGACTCTTTGTGTGGGTCGGGTTTGACTCCTTGTGTGGGTCGGGTTTTTTGATTCCTTGTGTGGATCGCGTTTTTATCAGTTTTGCAACTTTAACTGTCCTTTGTGAACTAAACACACTCTATCACTTTAAAGTCCTTATTATATTATTGGTTTAATCGCTGGAGGCGAATGGAGTATTAGTTGATAGCGCTATTAGGTTGTGCAGCAACCTCATGCTTGAGGTGCTTGGGTCACAAGCATGAACTTCTGACCACATTTTTTCCACTAGTGTTGATAGACACTAGTACTAAGGCAAATTAACAACTTCTGTATGTTCCCAATAATCAACTGTTTAGTTACAATGAGTGGGCCAGCTACCCCTGACAAGCTTAAAACTGATGACTCTTATGACTTTTGTATTCGACAACTTTACACTCATTATTAAACTGTGAACTCACCAACATTGTTTTGTTGACCCACTATATACATGCTTTTGCAGGTAGGTAGCTTCCCGGTGCCACGATTAGAAAGCACTGCACGTTTTCACTGCATTTGGGTCTAGTGCATACACCTAAACTACATTTTATGCTTTTATTCTTTCTTTTATATGGTTTTATCTTGGGCACTTGTTTTGCACAAGGCTTTAAAATATCTATGTTTGTTTACGCTTCCGCAACTTAACTAAACTTTTTGGTTAAACACTAAACTTGATTTTTGAAAACGAACTAAATGGTTTAGGCCTTTAGAGTTCATTCATATGACTTATGGCTATGGGATCCTGGTGTGTCATGCGCCTTGCGGTATAAACCCCGCAGTGGAAATTTGAGGGTGACGAACTAAAAAGAAATGGATGAAATGATCGAAGAAGCTAAAAGGAAATATATTGGTTTCCCGAGTTGATAGAGATGTGTAATGTCTGGGATGTTGTACGTCAGAAGGAAGTACTTACAACTACAGGTGACGAAACAAATCAGAATGGGCCAGAAAAACAAATGTTGATCAAACAGCAAAGGATGCCACCATGAAAACCGCTGATAAAGTTGATGAAATAAGAGACACATCAGAAGGAGAAAATGAGACAGTTAACAAAAATAAGGAAACGGGTAGAGGAGTTAATGATGAGAATGCAGACGGGCACAAGGATTATGGTGTTGATGACTTGGTGGTTGAAGAAATAGCTGATAATGTAGGTGGGAAGAATGGTGAAGTGCTGGATGAAGGAAAAGGTGATGTTGCAGAGGGAGGTGAAGATGCTGATGTGAGTATTGTCATAGCAATAGTGCCACTATGTCAAGTCGAAACATAATAAGAAATAGAGACACCAAAAGCTCAATCAATTCCTGAAACTACCTCCTTTACAACTCAATCCAAAGGCAATAAGGGAAAAGGAGTTGAAGAAGAAAAAGGACGACCAAACAGAGAAAATCACCCTGCTGCAGCATTAAAGTCGCCATACCTTAACCGGGTGGTATGCATAAAAGGAAGCATAACGCAAGATGAGCTGAAAATATGAGCGTACATAATGGCACCAACCAAAGATAAATTGTAAGTTGGATTTTGATATTAAAATTTAGCATACAATTCACTTTATACAAATTCAGTGTACTTAATAAATGTAGCCCACTTGTATATCAATCAGTGTGGTTGGAGGCACTAAAAATGGCGTTTGAAAGTTTGTATGATAGTTTGTGGCTACAACATGGTATCGTAGACACATGGTATGAGATTCTATACTATGAAGAAAGGAAGAAGGCTTAGTTTTTAGGTTGTTTTGCCTAACTCGATGGTAAGTTTATACTAAAAAAACGCAAGTTATATACTAAAAAATGCAAGTTATATGTTATTAAACGCAAGTTCAATTATTGTATTATTGTAACAGTGCAGTCAGATGAGTATTATTTCAAAGGACATAGTTGGATGAAAGAATGAGTTCCGTGGGAAAAATCACATTGAACTAACAGAGAAATTGAATGTCAAAAGGCCAGATGAATTTGACATAATCATACAGCCACTGCTGATAGAAAAACACTTCTACATGGTATTTTTTTATTTAAAAAAATAAACCATTGAGCTAATTGACAACTCAAAATACTAAAAAGATTTCAAGAAAAGATATAAAGGGGTGCCTGAAGTCCTGGTACAATTTAACTATAAAACTAAAAACTCAAACCACTTTTATTAAAGGTATCTAACTTATATTTTATCAGCAATGATTGCAACAAGAAATATTATGCAATTGCTTGAATAGAACCTGCAACAAAACAAGGTGATACAGAAGCTGCAGAGTGCAAAAATACCCAAGAGAGAGATGAGTTGGAGGACAATTAAGAACCAAGTTGACTGCAGGGTGTTTATAATGCGTCACATGGAAACTTACAATGGAGAGAAAAATGGTCATGTGGCTTCCACCCTAAAGGACACGACCAAGATAAGCAACTTGCATCATTGAGGAAGAAATATTGTGCGAAGATAATACTTTCGGAGTACAACATGGCAAAGGATGATATAGTTGAATGTGCAAACAAGTTTGACACCTACTCTCAGAAAAGTAAAGTGAAGGCGAATCTGTACGACAAACTGAAGAAAAGGCAGGATGAATTCATGAAAAGAAACTGATTGTTATATGCATATTTTGTCAACTTGTTGAATGCAAGTAGTAATAACTATAATACGCAAGTTATTTGATAATATGAAATTATATTACGCAAGTTGTTTTATTAATAAACTCAAGTGATAAAGTAATACATTGCATGATAAAGGTAAACAAACACAAGTTATTTAACTAACTCACACATGTATAGAAAACATCATTTCATACTAGTTTTATCACCTTTGTCATAGAACACAAGTTATTTAAACAACTCATGCAAGTATAAGGGCGGTGCGAAGCTTCTATCAAAACAGCTGATGAGTGACAAACTACTGATGAGTAGTTTGTCTTCAGCAGTTCCTCAGAGACTTTGTCCTGTTCGTCTTCAGAACTTTTGATCTTTACTCTTCAGTACTTGATATCATCTTCTTCAGTACTTTCAGTCTTCTTCTTCAGCAGTTTTTATACTTAGAATAATATTGCAGAATGTGAATTAGACTAAGGTAACAAAAGTGGTTTGTCAATCCTCTTTGTCCTTACAATCTCCCCCAGGATTGATGAAGCCAAAACCTTATCTAATCTTTATTTGTCTTTTTCTTTTTCTTCAAGTATTCTCCATATTTCTGCAACCATGGAGACCTTGAGATGGTGAGCTTGTTGTTTAGTAAGAGATACTCTTGTAGGTTCAAGATGTTGAATTGTGAGAAGGTCTTTAGATGATAAGATTCTTCAGTTCTGTTGTGTTTTTAAAGACCTTGCTTGAACGATCTCTTCTTGTCACCATCACTGAGTTTTTTATCAGTGAAGGACCATTTCACAATGTTTAGTTTAGATTGGTCAAAGTCTAAAGTAAAAGGGACAATGCCCTTTTCTTGGTTTATACCTGATTGTGGATTTCTTCTATTTCAGTGACCATCAGGTGGGATTTCCTTCTTTATTCAACATTAGCAACACCAGGCAGATCACTAGGGGTTGGAATATGATGTTCTGTGATTACCTTGGTATGCTGTTTTTCTGTTATGGTTTTGTTGTAGTTGATAGGCAAAGGTAGAAGGATCCCTAAATTGTGTAAGCAGAGGTTTTTCTTCAACAAAAAAATCGCCATGCACCACTGTGTTTCCTTCTAGCATGACCATTTTGAAGTCTGTTGTTTTAACTGGATCCTCTGTCTTCTTCTTGGCAGCAGCAGGCCTTGGGGTTTTCTTGAATGATCAGAAGTTAAAACTACTGAAGGTTTGTGAAACCTCGGAAGTTTTTTAACTTCTCTGGATTAGATTGTTGTAAGGCCTTGAATTTCTTGTAAGTGTCTAGAAAAGTATCTTCTTTCCACTTTGACAGTTGAGCCTTTGAACCATAATCATTGACTGCCGGTTCTTGTATGATTTGGGCTCTCTTCATCTGCCTTTCTTTCTCTGAATTGTGTAAACAGAGATTTTTCTTCAACAATAAACTCATCATGCACCACTGTGTTTCCTTCTAGCAGGACCATTTTAAAGTCTGTTGTTTTAACTGGATCCTCTATCTTCTTCTGGCAGCAGCAGGCCTTGGGGGTTTTCTTGAATGATCAGAAGTTAAAACTACTGAAGGTTGTGAAACCTGAGAAGTTTTAAACTTCTCTGGATTAGATTGTTGTACGGCCTTGAATTTCTTGTAAGTGTCTAGAAGAGTATCTTCTTTCCACTTTGACGGTTGAGACTTTGAACCATAATCGTTGTCTGCCAGTTCTTGTATGATTTGGGCTCTCTTCATCTTCCTTTCTTTCTCTGTGGCAAGCCTGTCAGATACAAGCTATGCCATTTTTGTAAGTTCTAAGGTTCAGAATCCCTTGAGTGAGTGTTGTCTTTGTCTTGCTTGTTTTTGTAGATGTAATTCATTAATTGTTGTCTTTTATCTTCTTGAGCAATTATGTCTTGTTCTTCTAACCCACTCAGTTTTTGTTCATAAGCTTTTAGCTTATCATTAAAGCTTAAGTCATCCTTTGCTTCTAGGCTGTTCTAGGCCTTATCTTCCATAGCCTTCTTCTTTGCTGCAATTAAACTCTGCTCAATCTGTTCTTTGGAAAATGAAATAGGAGTAGGGTTTAACACAACTTTTGGAGTGGGATTAGGCTTTGGAACATCAGCTGGAGTTGGTTCAGTTGCCCTTAGAAACTTCTTCTATTTGAGTATAGGGAGTGTCAACTACTGAAGGGTTGATCGATCATCAACTACTAAAGGATTGTCTTCAGTACTTCCTAGAAGGTCTTCAGCAGTTTCTCCAATAATGCCTTGGGAAGCCTTTTTTTCAGCTTTTTCTCTAAGGAGCCTTTCTTGTTTTTTCATACAAATCTTGTCTTTCTTTCAAGGCAATTTCTTGTCTTGTCATGTCATGGCAGTCTGTTTTTGGGCATCCTTGAGATTCTATGCCTCTCTAGCCTTTTTAGCAGCTTCAAGTGACACATTTTCAGGCTTCTTTGACTTCTCCCCCCTTTTTGGCTTCATCCACTTCTGGAAACCAAGGAGCAGGAGATGTCACACTAGTTAAGTGAGCAACTTGTCTTCTGTTATCTTCTATCTTCTTGACAACTCTCATAGTCTGTGATCAATTGCATTATCAATCATCTCCAATTGAGTTTTATTCTTCAACTCCATAGCAGTCATAAATGTTTGAAGATGAGAGGATATTAGCTAGTGAACCATTTGGTATAATGGACCTCTGTGGCTATATAGGTGGTTCAGGTCTATGGTAAATGACCCAGAAAATGGGTAGGCTTTGAGTGTGGAGGGTGAGTTTGGGGTGACCTTAGTGTGAACTAGGATGCCACTTTAGGGGAATTAGAGCTCAAGTGTCTTTAACCTGATCCTTTATTATGATTGACTCCTTGAGTACACTGACATTGGATGCAGACCATTCACAGTCTGTCGTCAATTCATGTTGTGGAACAGTTGAATCATCATCCAAACTAATGGAATCATCTGAATCCCTGGTGACATCTTCAATGAAGAAGTCATCAGTTGTATCATAGCTAGGCCCAACCTAGTTTTCTAATGAACCTCTTTGTCTTGGTACTGAGGTTTTCCTACATCAGGCATAAAGCCTTCATCAGTAGTTGCCACATCTCATGTCTTAGCCATGATACTACTATCCTCAAATCCACCACTAGATGGTATATGAGTAGTAGAAGCCTTAAATTACCTAATGTAACTAAGTTTGGGCTTAGAGACCTTGGTTCATCCTCATCTCTTGGGTTAGGGCTGGTAACATCCACATCCATGTCTGTTTCTGTGGTTTTATCCCCTGTTTTAGCCTAGAGAGAAGTTTGGCAATTTCTATTGTTGTGTGTGATGTTTCTGGTTCAGCATGTTTGGGATCAGTAGTTACAAAGGAAGGGTCAGTAGTTATTGTTCTTTTGGTTTTCTTCCTTTGAAATTAAATGGTTATATGTTCTCTTTTTGGGGTGTGAGATGGATAAGACTGAGAGGATGTTTCAGTCACATCTTTAACAAGTGCAGAATAAACATCAGCAGATTCAGACATCTCAACTTCCTGAATTGCCTTTCTTTTTGGTTAGTGGGTTTTGGATTTTTGTTGCCTGAGTTTCTTGGCCTTTTTAGGAGTGGGTTTGGAAGATGGGGACTCCATCTGGACTGTTTTCTGTTCCCCTTGGTCATCTTATGGCAAAAGTGCCGGTTTATTATGCCTTGAGAATACTTGTGAGGTCAATGGATTTAATTTTGTTGCCTCACCCACAAGTATCCCCTCACCAAGTTCCTTTTATTATCATTGCATAACGAACTGTGGGTACAACAAAATTTCTTTTTAGTATTTTGGTGATGCAACACCAACTCATTGAAGAAAACATTTGATGCCTTAAAAGTAGTTTCATTCACAATGGAATGAAAAATAGGTTGAAAAGTAGAAAGGCATTGGAATAGAAAAATAGGTTGAAAAGTAGAAGGCATCTGATCATATTATCCAGTTTTGGGACTTAAGCACATGATTATATAATGAAACAAAAGTTTGTATTTTGGATTGATGTGTTGCAAAACACATCTAATTTCCTATGTATTTTGTAGTCATTTTCGAATCTTTTTATTAGTGTTTTAATTAGTTTTAGTCTTGTAACTTGTCTATTTTATTTATTTTAGCGTTTCATGATATTTTTATTAGTTTTTAAGTCATTTTTTAGTATTTATTTATTTATTTTATTATTTTGTAGGTGTCGTGGAAAATGAGCCCAAAACAAAAGAATTTTAATCGAGACACGAACACTTGAGAGCAGGTGTTCATGAACGTTAAAACGTAAACGAAGAACTTTGGTCGAGCCAAGAACACGCGAGAAGGAAATATTAATAATAATAATAATAATAATAATAATAATATAATAATAATAATAATAATAATAATAATAATAATAATAATAATAATAATAGATAAGTCAAAGAAAAAAAAGAAAAAAAATAAATAAAAGAGACTTTAATGTCTCGTGAGAGACAAGTCAAAGCTAAAAGAAAAAAAAAAAAAAAATCAAAACCTGTGAGATCTATCTATATAATAATTAAGGTCACTTGGGTTGAATCAAGGCCTTAGAGAGAGTTTGAGGTATCCAACAACTAATATGAAGCTCCATATTATGACTATAATAAAAACAATTTTTTTTTTTTTCATTCTCCTCATATCAAAAACTCTCATATTCTTCATAATTCCTAACAAATCTTTCAATCTTTCTTCTTCACCTTGCATCATTTGTTGATTATGCACAACTGATTAAAGGTAAACATCCAAACTACTCTTCTAATGTTGATTCCTATTATTATTTTGACTTTTTTTATTGTTAACATTATTAAGAACAAATCAAACTGAATGAAATTTCTTATTCTTTTACGTGGGAAATCATTCTTCTTAAACACATGTTCTAATGAAACGGATTTGTGATAAATGGATTTGTGATAAACGGATTTGTGATAAACACATATTCAATCGGATTTTATTATAAAGTGATAAAAAAGATACTATCAATTCCTATTGTTATTTTTTTTATTCTTATTAAGATTTCCTAATCTAATAACCATTTTGAAATCAGTCCTGGTGTTTATCACATGTTCTAATGAAACGGATTTGTGATAAACAAAATATTCCAATCGAATTTGTGATAAAGGGATAACAAAGATACTATCGATTCCTATTGTTACTTTTTTTTTTTTATTCTTTTTTAATATTTCATAATCTAATTACCATTTGAAATTCATTCTTGTGTTTTATCACATGTTCTAAAATGAAATGGATTTGTGATGAACGTATTTGTGATAAACACATATTCAATCGATTTGTGATAAAGGGATAATAAGGATTGCACTCAATCAGATTTATTTAATTTTATTTTTGTCATCACGGTTTTTTTTAGACATAAATTGAATCGGATTTACTATTCGATCGGATTTAGTAATGCTATGTTTTAAACATTTGAAAAACAGGATTTGATCCGAAGACACAAACACTATTAGTGTTATCATAATGGTTCTCAATTCTTCAAGGTATTGCATGACCCTTCGGCAACAGTTTTGGTATAATTTGTTATTTTCATGTACATAGCCTATTTAATTTTCAAAAATGATTCTTTATTTTTTAATGTTGTTTTTTAACGTGTCAATTCAGAATGTGCTGAAGGCCATGAAACAAATTTCTGTTGTCTAAAAACATACACAACAGGAACGTATACAGTTAATCACATTTATTTATATTACTGTTTTTCAAAATTATGTTTAATATTATTTAATATTAGACCGAATTTAATATCCTTAATTCTGAATTATTGTTATTTATTTACATTAATAATAATTGACCGAATTTAATGTCATTTATCTGAAATTTGAATCTGGATTATTGTTATTTATTTACATTAATAATAATTGACTGAATTTAATGTTATTTATTACTATCTTTTAATAATTGACCGAATTTATATTAATATTAATAATGAATTTCAGTTTACCATAATAAGCCTCATTTATTTTTTATTATGAATGATTGATTATTAATCAATTTAACATTATCTATGAACGAAATAACTCTCATTTATTTTTAATATTACGATTTT